>SHCU01000248.1:51396-67246 GCA_004307685.1 Ceratina australensis | reverse complement strand
TCCTTAAAATTATGCCCACCTGTAGATTTACACCCTGCGTATGTATACATTTTACGAATGAATGAAAATTGAATTAAACGCTCTCTTACAATCATTGCACGTTCAAACACAGAGTCATGACACGCACCCACGTAACAGCCCTCTGTACTTTAAGTGAAAGAAGGAAATCATCGCAACTGAAACTCAACGATTCACCATTCATTCTTTATCGTGTAAACGAATTAATCGCAGAGTCCAGGTCGAACTCGATGGGCGCGGTGATGACAAGAAACTCGGAGATGTTCAGCTCGCTGCTCAGCGACACGGAGGAGCATTTCCGGCAGCACAGAGACAGCATATCGCCGCGTGCCGAGAACCGATCGGTAGGGATACACTTGAAGCCGGAAGTAAGCGTGAGCGCGAATTCGAGCTCGTCGTCGGACGGCTCGTACGACGACAGGGGAGCGACGGTGGTCGAGCTGGACACCGGGAAACGCGACAAGAACGATCATCAGGAAAATAAGCAACAGGCCGAGAAGAGCAAGGAGTGTTACACGTTTCACGGCGAGACGAACTCGCAGTCGTTGACGCAGCAGGATCAGTGCTGCCCGGGGTTCACCATGACCAAGAGCGGCAAGGCTCGTCACCAGAACAACGGATGCAGCATCGCTTAGATATTTGATCGCGTCGAGTCGAGATATTATTATTGCCGACGAGTTCGCCTCTCGTTTTTCTTCTTCGCCGGATGGGCAGAGATTCTCGGCGTTGAAAAGCAGGAGTCGCGATGATTCAAGGGTTCCAACGAGCACGATTAGAGCCACGCAGTAAATTCGAATCTAAATGTACTATACATTATAAATGTACTATGTGTTTCGACGGTATAAGAAAACGATGCCACGTGTTTCAGTGTAAATAAACGGTCAGCATACTTTTATGTCTTTCTACTACAGTTGGAAGCACGTGTCCAAAGAATGTATCTTCACGTATTGGAATTATTCGACGCCAGTTCGTATTCTGTATTTCTTGTCACGTGTAACGAGTATCGAGAATAAAAATTGTCTGTATCGTAGGCAGCTTAAAGATGAAAGCACTCGCGGATGGAACAGACGGGAGAGAGTCAGAGTTTCGTTTGATAATCGAATCACTTCGCTGATCGTATCAGGTCAGAGTCGCGTCTCGGTTCAGTTAACGTTGCTCAAACTACTTTCGAAATCTCAACAGGTACACATTTTTTAGTCAATTGTTAACTGTCTTAATTTAATAGATATGTAAACGATATTGTAAGGGGTAACACGTAAACCTAATAAATCTAAGTATTTTCAATACAACAAAATCAAGTCTTGTTACATTTACCCAGAAAGTCACTGGAAAATTCATTGGCACATTATCTTATGTTTAAAAGTGTCTTCAACGAAATTAAATGTATACATTTTTCACTCGGTGAAATATTCTTTATCCACAAGACACTATCCAAAGGTAGTCAATTTTTCTTTAGCTTCCAACGTAACTGTCATCGATTAAAGAGTATCACTTTGATTGCTGAAACGGTTAAATTGATCGAACGAAATTACCCTGTCTCCTATAACCCAGCTAATTTCTTCTAATTAAACCTCCCCTGTTCAAAAAGAATATCTAACGAGAGTAATTAAAATCGACTCTAGCAGAGGCCTGCTTCAGTTTCGATACCTTCACCATCGAGGCAACATACTGTTCGTCGAAATGGACAGTACTCAATCTGAATACCTGCGATTGAACAAGTACCTCTTATCAGCTACTGGCACGTGGCCTTACCAGAACACTCTGCAAAAGATTTTCTTCGGGATTATTATCCTGATAACTGCTGGTGGTCAAATGTTTCTACAGGTATTCGAGCTCACGTCTACTTGAACATTAAACGTAGTTTAACATTCGATTTAACGTTGAAGCGAACATTGACTCTTAGAAAGGATATGACTTTTCATTTCTAATTAAATAATCAAACGTGTTTCTTGTTCTTATAGATGAAGTCAATTAATTTATAATTAATCATTTAATACTCTTTTATTTTAACTGTTTACTCTTTTAACTTAACTCTTACTCTTTAGTCTTTAATACTCTTTAAGTAACAAGTAATACTCTTTTTATACATGAATAGTATTTTGTATATGATCATGACTGATCTCGACTTATACTGTATGGACTTTTGTACCGTTGTATCATGACTGATACTTTATACATGGGTGATTAACACTACATTGCCCAAGGATGTTGACTGTTTTTCAGTTTCAATCAGAAAAAGAATTATGTATATACAATTTTTTTAGTGTCAATATTTACTAATAACCTGTTTTATAACTGTAAATAAAATAAGACAGTGAAATCATATAACAAATAAATTTCTTTACACATTAGTTATTCTTTCACAACGAAGTCACTTCGACTGCTCTTAAGCGATATAAGTTCCAATCTCTCCAGAGTTAAACGTACATTTCTCAATTAAATTTTGCAAGAAATCGTTTTCATACGTTTAACGTTAAACCATGAGACAACACCTTAGAATTGATAATTATAAATATCCAATACCATTGATGACCAACTGACCGATATCATTTATAGACTGGTGGGATGATAACAGCCATACTCGACGGTGATTCCGAAGCGTTCCTGGAGAGCTTCGCTCCAGTCACTATCAGCATAATGTGTAGCTCTAAGTATATCAATTTCTTTTTCAATTACGACCAGGTACGTTGCCCTTGTTCCCAGCCTCGCAACTATTAAGAATTTCACGTATTCAGATGAAACGTATGCTGGACATAATGCGAGACGACTGGAAGATTTATAAGAGAATCGAAACCGAATACCAGGTCCTCTGCGAGCAGTACGCGATAGGCAGGAAGTTGACTCTAGCCCTGACAGGTAAAAAAATTCAATTTAAACACGAGAATTCAGATTTCTCTTAATTCATCGAATTCAGTCAGTCTGTTGGGCATGGTGACACCGTTCTCCGCGTTGCCTCTGATGATGAACATAGCCGACGGCTTAGGCCTGTTCAACATGACCGACAAACCGCTAGCGTTTCGGGTCGAGCATTTCGTCGATGTCGACAAATACTATTACGTTCTCCTGGTACACTCGTACCTAGGGACGATAGCTTTCACGACGGTGGTCATCGGCATCGACACGATGATAGCCGTTTACGTGATGCACGAGTCTGGCCTCTGCGAGATCTTAAGGTGAAATATAAACAATCGAATTGCTCGCGTCAACTAAATATCTGTTTCTTCAGAGTGAGACTGGAGAATTTTTTGGAGACTGACAGCATGGAGATAGAGTTGTATCCCAGGGCGCGAGAGGACAGAGCGTACAAGAACGCGAGGGAGTGTGTGATCTTGCACAAACATATAATCGAGTCAGTAGCGTTTACTTGTCTGTTTTCCATGTTTCGTTGTTTTGAAAATTTCATTTGAATTAAATCTTCTCGTGCTACGTGGTTGTAAGGAAGGTTTGGTAAGATTCTTGAGGACGCAAACACCAAGTCTTACTTGGCGCAGCTAGGCTTGAACATGATCTGCGTGAGCTTCACTCAGTTTCAGGTCAGATCTTCTTGACGAACTTGCGACGATCAGACGGTTTTTTAAATTCGGTTTATATGTAAGCAGGCTGCGATCAATTTGGAGCAGGACTTAGCCATGGTCTTCAGGTACGTCTCAGTCACGATTTCACTCTTCTTCGATCTACTGTTTCTCAGCTGGCCGGGGCAACAGTTGTCCGATTGCACCGAGCGCATCTTTCAGAATACGTAAGAAGTTTCATCGTTTCTATTTCCTTCAGGGATCGCTTCATATTATAGTTTCTCTTACACACTAGTTAGTCTCACAAAATCTCTTATCTTCATTTAAAACCCTATTAGTATTATTAATCTATTAGGATTATTACGATTAATAACTATATATAAGATATATTATAAGATAGATTACAAGGTAAGACTAATGTAATTATATTATAAGATTAATAACCTATTAAGACACTAAACTATTCCCTACCCAATTAATTCTATCTTTATTCCACTTTGAGATCCTAGTGCCTATAATTTGATTCTATCTTCGTTTATCTGTTATTTAAAAGAGGTTTGTATTTTAGAATGAATGCTAAATGGTATCTGTCGTCGATTAGCTGTAGGAAACTTTTCTTGATAATGATGCTGAGGAGCATGACGCCTCTCAAGTTAACAGCCTACGCGATGTACACTATGAATTTGGAGAGTTTCAGCACGGTAAGGATTAAAACAGTATTAACTATTATAGTTATAGTTCCCATCAGGAGAGTTCATATCCAGCTTGAAAAATGATAGAAGAATGATTGTAGGTCCTAGAGGACTGTATTAGAGATCTGTCACATTGAAAATTAGTCTTTGTACAGTTACAGAATCTCGTGATAAGAGTCATACCTAAAGAATTATTCAATATCTCAAACCTTGTTACAATTTCTACTGACTTTAGGTTGTATGAGTTGTAAGATCATTGACAAAAGTTTAACTAGTGTAGTTCCTATCATGAGAGTCCACAAATAGTTTGAAAAATGATAGAAGAATGATTGTAGATCCTTAGGACAGTATTAGAGACCTGTCACATTGAAAATTAGCCTCTCTACAGTTACAGACTCTCGTGATAAGAGTCATACCTAAAGAATTATTCAATATCTCAATCCTTGTTACAATTTCTACTGACTTTAGGTTGTATGAGTTGTAAGATCATTGACAAAAGTTTAACTAGTGTAGTTCCTATCATGAGAGTCCACAAATAGTTTGAAAAATGATAGAAGAATGATTGTAGATCCTTAGGACAGTATTAGAGACCTGTCACATTGAAAATTAGCCTCTCTACAGTTACAGACTCTCGTGATAAGAGTCATACCTAAAGAATTATTCAATATCTCAATCCTTGTTACAATTTCTACTGACTTTAGGTTGTATGAGTTGTAAGATCATTGACAAAAGTTTAACTAGTGTAGTTCCTATCATGAGAGTCCATAAATAGTTTGAAAAATGATAGAAGAATGATTGTAGATCCTTAGGACAGTATTAGAGACCTGTCACATTGAAAATTAGCCTCTCTACAGTTACAGACTCTCGTGATAAGAGTCATACCTAAAGAATTATTCAATATCTCAATCCTTGTTATAATTTCTACTGACTTTAGGTTGTATGAGTTGTAAGATCATTGACAAAAGTTTAACTAGTGTAGTTCCTATCATGAGAGTCCATAAATAGTTTGAAAAATGATAGAAGAATGATTGTAGATCCTTAGGACAGTATTAGAGACCTGTCACATTGAAAATTGGCCTCTCTACAGTTACAGAGTCTCATGATGATAGTCATACCTAAAGAACAATTATTCTATTGACTTCTATCGACTTGAGGTTGTATGACTTACAAAATCATTGACAAAAGTTTAAACATACAACATTAAAACATGTTTTATCACAGTTTTTATATAACTGCTCCTAGAATCTAAAAGTTCTCTATGAAACTAATAAGAAGCTTCACCGATATATTAATTTCCTTCTGTTTCTTTAAGGTCGCCCAAACCTCGTTCTCCTACACGATGGTTTTAATGTCTATGCAATGACCAGCTATCCTCAATATTCTTATGTACTATTAAATACAGTTGAAATAAATATTTGTTACAAGTACGTTTCACGAGAATCTTACATTTCCGAAAACAGAGAGAAAACACGTATAGACTGTCCCGGCGCCATATGGTTCCCGGGGTCTTCCCTGTCTTTCACGAAATGGAACGAAAAACGGTAAGACCGATCTATCAACCCAGGGGCACGTGCCCCACCTGGGGTTTAATTGATTCTCCTACGCGTGTCTATCTATCTATATGAACAAGTCATTCGAAAGTCGATAAAAGCTTGTTAACTACCCTGACTTCGATCATGTGAAACGAATCCGTACTATATGCACAGACGGATGTCCATTGTGACATCTGTGCATCGTTGATAAATAGGTATTTAATTAACTACAGCCGGTGAGGGTAAGATCTCTGGCAATTATATTAACATTCAACCTAACAACAGATTTTGCACGTTAATATCTTTCATATTTGTATGGTATTTAATGGTAGCATTGGTATTTCAGTTTGATGTCAGTTTAAACCTTTGAACATGAAAGGCTACTTTGATTCAGGGCTAATTTTAATAATTTTATCAATTATTACGTAGAGAAGTAATTATTGCTTTTTCTATTTGATTCGTTAAATAAAATTTATTTATTTTTATACTAGTCTTTAGTAAGTCCTGTACATTAATTTACAGTATGTGAGTAAGAGACTCGGAAAATAATTGTGGAAAAATTTCCCCAGTGCAAAGGATTAAATTAGAATTACCATTTTAACCACTTGACACACAATGACGTCTTTGAGACACAATTCATTTCATGTGAAATTCATACAAACTCCATTTAATTCGCATGTCAAGTGGTTAATTATACTTGTTTTATTTTTATTCTTTATAGAAGAATTTTGGTCAATTTCTTTAATAGGTTCACTTAATAGGTGTTCAAATTAGATGTGGACAGGTTGAATTACGTCCTTGCCAGGGTTAATGGACTCGAGTGCAGGGAAGGTTCATTCCCCGGTGCTGTCGGTACTCTTTATCCTGAAATCTAGGGGTAACAAACACCTTGCAACCTCCTTCCTTCCGTGCGTCTCGGTTGACGTAGGCCACGCGCGCCCCTACTACCTTGAGATCGTGTATCTTTAATCGTCTCAAGGTCCCAACCGACCGTTGCATTCCAAATTTATTCCGACAATTCTCAGATTCCATCAAACCTTCTTTTTATTCCTAACCAAAAATCTGTGTATCGAAATTCTGGATTAAATGAATGATCAGATCATGAAGATTATAATATTTGGATATGTATGGAAAAATATATGGAATTGAAACAAACATTCTCTGTAATTTATCTAAAGCAACAGATACTGGTTAGTAAGTTCTGTGTTTAAGTCAGAACAGGAAAGGTGAAAGGAATAAAAAGAGACCATGGTGGTGGTGGTGGTCCGAGACGAAGAGTAAAGGGTAAATGTAGATGCAGAAGGTTATATATAATCCTTAATATGTTCTCTTGTGTATCTGAGCCACAGAAATCTTTCAAAATCATCAGAAATATTACTACCTTAATAAAAGAGAGTATTTACAATATTCAGATTCTATCAAATCTTCTAATCAATGTATAGCACTTGTGTAACACTTGAATCAAAAAAATGATCATTCTGAAGATTGCAATATTGACTTTCGTATTCAAATAGAAACGAACATTCCCTATCTCTTATTTAAATTACCAAGTAATCGTCAGCTTCTGTGTGTAAGTCAGAACAGAGAAGTAAAAAGAGATCATAGTAGTCGTGGTGATCCAAGACGAAGATGAAAGGGTAGATGTAGATGCAGAAGGTTATATACAATCCTTAACCCTTTGCACTCCGTTGTCCCCTCTCATGGGGCATTAAATAATATTACAGGACATTATAATAATATAATATAAAAAATATAATATACAAAGATTATTATTATTGAGGGGAAATTAAAATATTTCAGTGCAATTTTTTGGTACATGCATGATTCCCTGCAATTTCCTGTTGAAATAGCCAACGTCCAGAATCTTCTAGGGTGCAAAGGGTTAATATGTTCTCTTGTGTATCTGAGCCACAGAAATTTTTCAAAATCAACAGAAAGCTATTACTATCCTAATAAAGCACCAGAGAATATTTACGATATTCATATTCTATCAAATCTCCTAATCAACGTACAACACTTGTGTAACACTCGAATCGAATAAATGATCATTCTGAAGATTACAATATTGACTCTTGTGTTCAAATCGAAACTGAATCGAAACAAATCGAATTGTGTTAATATGTTCTCTTGTGCATCTGAGCCACAGAAATCTTTCAATCTTTCAATAAAAAGCTATTACTACCCTAATAAAAGAGAGTATTTACAATATTCATATTCTATCAAATCTCCTGATCAACGTACGACACTTGTGTAACACTCGAATCGAATAAATGATCATTCTGAAGATTACAATATTGACTCTTGTGTTCAAATCGAAACAGAATCGAAACAAATCGAATTGTATTAATATGTTCTCTTGTGCATCTGAGCCACAGAAATCTATCAATCTTTCAATAAAAAGCTATTACTACCCTAATAAAAGAGAGTATTTACAATATTCATATTCTATCAAATCTCCTGATCAACGTACGACACTTGTGTAACACTCGAATCGAATAAATGATCATTCTGAAGATTACAATATTGACTCTTGTGTTCAAATCGAAACAGAATCGAAACAAATCGAATTGTATTAATATGTTCTCTTGTGCATCTGAGCCACAGAAATCTATCAATCTTTCAATAAAAAGCTATTACTACCCTAATAAAAGAGAGTATTTACAATATTCATATTCTATCAAATCTCCTGATCAACGTACGACACTTGTGTAACACTCGAATCGAATAAATGATCATTCTGAAGATTACAATATTGACTCTTGTGTTCAAATCGAAACAGAATCGAAACAAATCGAATTGTATTAATATGTTCTCTTGTGCATCTGAGCCACAGAAATCTATCAATCTTTCAATAAAAAGCTATTACTACCCTAATAAAAGAGAGTATTTACAATATTCATATTCTATCAAATCTCCTGATCAACGTACGACACTTGTGTAACACTCGAATCGAATAAATGATCATTCTGAAGATTACAATATTGACTCTTGTGTTCAAATCGAAACAGAATCGAAACAAATCGAATTGTATTAATATGTTCTCTTGTGCATCTGAGCCACAGAAATCTATCAATCTTTCAATAAAAAGCTATTACTACCCTAATAAAAGAGAGTATTTACAATATTCATATTCTATCAAATCTCCTGATCAACGTACGACACTTGTGTAACACTCGAATCGAATAAATGATCATTCTGAAGATTACAATATTGACTCTTGTGTTCAAATCGAAACAGAATCGAAACAAATCGAATTGTATTAATATGTTCTCTTGTGCATCTGAGCCACAGAAATCTATCAATCTTTCAATAAAAAGCTATTACTACCCTAATAAAAGAGAGTATTTACAATATTCATATTCTATCAAATCTCCTGATCAACGTACGACACTTGTGTAACACTCGAATCGAATAAATGATCATTCTGAAGATTACAATATTGACTCTTGTGTTCAAATCGAAACAGAATCGAAACAAATCGAATTGTATTAATATGTTCTCTTGTGCATCTGAGCCACAGAAATCTATCAATCTTTCAATAAAAAGCTATTACTACCCTAATAAAAGAGAGTATTTACAATATTCATATTCTATCAAATCTCCTGATCAACGTACGACACTTGTGTAACACTCGAATCGAATAAATGATCATTCTGAAGATTACAATATTGACTCTTGTGTTCAAATCGAAACAGAATCGAAACAAATCGAATTGTATTAATATGTTCTCTTGTGCATCTGAGCCACAGAAATCTATCAATCTTTCAATAAAAAGCTATTACTACCCTAATAAAAGAGAGTATTTACAATATTCATATTCTATCAAATCTCCTGATCAACGTACGACACTTGTGTAACACTCGAATCGAATAAATGATCATTCTGAAGATTACAATATTGACTCTTGTGTTCAAATCGAAACAGAATCGAAACAAATCGAATTGTATTAATATGTTCTCTTGTGCATCTGAGCCACAGAAATCTATCAATCTTTCAATAAAAAGCTATTACTACCCTAATAAAAGAGAGTATTTACAATATTCATATTCTATCAAATCTCCTGATCAACGTACGACACTTGTGTAACACTCGAATCGAATAAATGATCATTCTGAAGATTACAATATTGACTCTTGTGTTCAAATCGAAACAGAATCGAAACAAATCGAATTGTATTAATATGTTCTCTTGTGCATCTGAGCCACAGAAATCTATCAATCTTTCAATAAAAAGCTATTACTACCCTAATAAAAGAGAGTATTTACAATATTCATATTCTATCAAATCTCCTGATCAACGTACGACACTTGTGTAACACTCGAATCGAATAAATGATCATTCTGAAGATTACAATATTGACTCTTGTGTTCAAATCGAAACAGAATCGAAACAAATCGAATTGTGTTAATATGTTCTCTTGTGCATCTGAGCCACAGAAATCTATCAATCTTTCAATAAAAAGCTATTACTACCCTAATAAAAGAGAGTATTTACAATATTCATATTCTATCAAATCTCCTAATCAATGTACAACACTTGTGTAACACTCGAATCGAATAAATGATCATTCTGAAGATTACGGTCGTTGCGTACGAATATCCCTGTCCCTTATCTGAATCAACAGGTACTCTTTAGCTTCTGTGCAGGCTGCGCTAAGTCGGAACAGGAAAGGTGGGAAAAATAAAAAAGAGACCGCGACGGCGGCAGTAGTGGTGGCCGAAGACGAGTAGTAGGAGAGGGTAGCTGCGGAAGGAGACCCAGAATGGGCCACCAGGTGCACCTACAGAATGGACATAAAACGAAGTGGGAACCATATGTTGATGCGGTGAAGGACGCGGCACGCGCCACACTCAAACTTCAGCCTTTACGTCGCGAGGACCTCCTCTCTTTTTCAACCAACACCCAGCGACTCAACGCGGTATCAAAACGTTCTAATCAAACTCAATATTAAAATAAAAAAAAATGTAATTTCGATTGGAATCGTGAATTGAATTGATGTCAGTCGGTTTTGTGAGAAATTGCATCAATGACAAACGCGTGACAGTGTGAAACATGAAGAGGATTAAAATCTGTTCGAAGCTTGGAACAAGTGTGAACGTTCACATTCGATATGGATAAGTGCTTCGTCTGAAGAGCTCGACGATATTTGAACAATCAAGAGTTTAGGAGACTCGAAAGGAATGGCACTTTTGTCGAACCATCACGAGTACCCGGTGTCCAACGACATGATAACGAGCACCTACAACGCTAGGCCTCACGACAATCTCTACCCCTCTCCCTACAGTTCACCGAATTACGAACCGGTCAGGGCGCCAGGATTTAGTGAGAATTACGTGAATAAAAACGAACTGACCCCGCGCAAAGATTCGGGATTCAATTACGGGAAGGAACAGGTCAGGTACTCGAGAACTCCTGAATCTTACGAGAGAAGTTTCAGCGTTCTCACGCCTGTGACGCCCCACAGGTGAGCCGCACGCAATCTTACGCGCGTTGGGACGAATACGTTTTTATAGAAATGAATTTGAACGCTGAACCTGCCGAGAAACTTTTTACGTAAATATATCATATTAACCCTTTAACTGCGGAATGTAAATTTGAGAAATTTTACTAGAAACGATTTTTCGATGAACGACGGCGGTTCTGATGTACGTCAAGTACCGGACGATACGATGTGGTCGCATAACGCGATGGTTTTTCCCGGGAAGCTTCGGACTACCATAAATTTTCAAAAATCTGATATTTTAAATGCTACGATTCAATGAACTCTAAGAGTTACAGAATCCATGCGAACGATTTTGTAATGAAAACAAACGTTTTATGCGAGCCTTTTTTATATTTACACAGATTATCATTAATCGAGAGGGATTTAGACTGACGTGTATACACGTCAAACGTTAATATCTTTTAACTGGTTGTACTGGTTAATATCTTTTACATTTCAATGCTATTTAAGTAATAGTTACAATTTTATGACAGAACCATTTTCGTATTATTTTTATCGAAGAATCTCAGAGAGGTCATTTCGTGGTAGATTTAGCGTTAAACAAGATCTACTTTTCCCACTTGAAATTGTATAAATCGCAAATTGTACTTTACTACAAATTACATACCGAGTGTCGAACGTCCCAGCCTCTGTCTCTGTTACACTCTCCGTTAATTAATTAAAATCAAATTTAAATCCGTTGCCCAGTATACAGGGTGTAAACCTACTACTTGGCAATATTTTAGGGACGTATTCTGGAGGTGAAAATAAAACGAAAAGAAACAATACAAAAATCGCGTTTGAGGCTTTCTTAATTAATTATAGACGTTTTAAATTTCGACGATTTCGCGCCTGAAGCAGGCAGTCCGACGGACAGCGCTGTGTGTTTCTAGCATGCATCGATCTAGCTAGCATCGATCCGAATCGATAACCTCAGGTCAGGACCGTAGCTATTAGAAATGCTTACCTGAGGCATTGAAGGAGGAAGGTATTACATTTATTTCATCGCGTCGATACGCATTCAACCTGATTATCCGACCGAAAAACAAACAGCTCTGCCCGTCGGATTGCCTGCTTCAGGCGCAAAATCGTCGAAACTTAAATCGTCAATAATTAATTAAGGAAGCCGCAAACGCAATTTTTCTACTCTTTCTCTTCGCTTTATTTTCACCTCTAGAATACGTCCCTAAAATATTGCCAAGTTTACACCCTGTATACGTTTACTAACTCCTTGTGTGCGAATATAAAACCGAGTTCGACGTTACCTTAGTCGTTTTGAACATCTCGCGTTAACACGTTTTAACAGAGACAGAGACTGGAGGTGAAACGCACGTTGGTGTCAGTACAGTTTCAAGACTTGTATAATGAGGTAGAGGACCGAGAAGGCGATCACCGCGATGTACGTCGCGAATATGTATAGAATGATCATATCTCGTTCGATCGGCACGGGAGAATCATCTGACGGGGTCGACGGTCAGTTTCAACAGGTACGAGGGCCACGCGACGACACATGCTACGTCGCCGGGCGAGATGGTGCCGCACGAGGACAACAGCTCTGTGGAGTACTGCCCGCCGAGCTACTGCTACGAGACCCCGCCTCAGGAGCAGAAGTACCAGGTCGTCGACGCGGGGAAGCCGATGCACGTGCCACCGGACCAGGGGAGAGGAGACTGTTGGGAACCTGTCACGTCCGCACAGGTAAGGACTAAGGAAGATATATTAGATTCTCGATTCAAATTGTTATCGGTGGTCTAGTTACATCTCAAGGGAATTTAATGAAATTATGATTCAAATTGATCGATGGAATTAATGAAAATAATGGAATTAAACGAATTGAATTAATAAAATTTATAGGGAACCTTCAGAAGGGTTCTGGTTAAGTCTCGTTAAAATTTTGTTAAGATTTTATTATTGGTTCTTTGATAATTATTAAAAGTGTAATGATATAATATTTATTTAATTTTGTATTTGAGTTCTTGAAATAGGATTTTTAATAAGTTTGGTTCTAATGAAGGGAATTGAATGAAATTTACAGGGGACCTTCTGAAGGGTTCTATTTACGTGTCGTTAAAGTTTCATTAAGCTATCATTAATGGTCCGTTCATAATAATTAAAAATCTAGTAGTATAACATTTATTCTATTTTGTATTTGAAGTATTGAAATATGATTTTTAATAAGTCTGGTTATAATGAAAGGAATTCAATAAAATTTACAGAAGACCTTCAGAAGGGTTCTATTTAAGTCTCCTTAGAGTTTCATTAAGCTGTCATTATTGGTTCGTTAATAATAATTAAAATTGTAATAATATAACATTTATTTCATTTTGTATTTGACTTCTTGAAATAAGATTCTTAATAAATCTGATTCTAGTGAAGGGAATTTAATGAAATTTACAGGGGATCTTCAAAAAGGTTCTATTTAAGTGTCACTAAAATTTTGTTAAGCTATCGTTGTTAGTTCACTGATAATAATTAAAAATCTAGTAGTATAACATTAATTTTATTTTGTATTTGACTTCTTGAAATAAGATTTTTTGTAAGTCTGGTTCTAATGGAGGGAATTCAATAAAATTTACAAGAGACCTTCAGAAGAGTCCTATCTAAGTGCCTCTCAAGTTCCATTGAGCTACCTCTATCGGTTCTTTAATAACAATTTCAACTCTATGTAACATAACAGTTATTAAGGTCTGCCTTCAAACTCTGCAATTAAAATTGTAGTAACTTTGGTTCTAATGAAGGGAATTCAATGAAATTTACAAGAAACCTTCAGAAGAGTCCTATCTAAGCGTCTCTGAAGTTTCATTGAGCTACCTCCATCGGTTCCTTAATAATAATTTCAACTCTATGTAGTACAACAATTATTAGGATCTGAATTCAAACTCTGCAATTAAAAGTATAATAACTTTGGTTCTAATGAAGGGAATTGAATGAAATTTACAAGAAACCTTCAGAAGAGTCCTATCTAAGCGTCTCTGAAGTTTCATTGAGCTACCTCCATCGGTTCCTTAATAATAATTTCAACTCTATGTAGTACAACAATTATTAGGATCTGAATTCAAACTCTGCAATTAAAAGTATAATAACTTTGGTTCTAATGAACAGAATTGAATGAAATTCCCAACGAATCTTCAGAAGAGTCCTATCAAACAATAAGTGTCTCTCAAATTTCATTAAACTACCTTTAAGTGTTTTTTAAAAATCACTCCCCACAACATCTTCTAAGTTCAATTAATCAACGAGACCAATAACAATTCCAATCGAACCACACTTAACCCTTCCTCCAACATAAATAATCCTAACAATCTAGAAAAGCAAAATCAGAAAACATTTTGTCTAACCAAAAATTGATTCGTACCTTCTTTAATCTTCTCGCGACTCGATTCGATCTAGTCACAATAAATTGGTGTTCAGAAACAGATATCGCCTGGTAACAGTCCTAGGAAGGGTCGACGTCGTTCGAGGGACATACCGCCGTCGCCGAGCGTGTTGAAGCGTCGCCGACTGGCTGCGAACGCACGCGAGAGACGTCGTATGAACGGGCTGAACGACGCGTTTGACAAACTGCGCGAAGTTGTGCCCAGCCTCGGTGCCGATCACAAACTGAGCAAGTTCGAGACGCTGCAAATGGCGCAAACGTACATCGCGGCGTTGTGCGACCTGCTCCAAAGACACGACGACAAGTGGCAATAAACAGTTAAAAATGTCTCAATTTTTATTTCAAATTAATTATTAAATATTATTAGATTCATTAATTAGGGATTAATTCTGATTTTCATCACACCGATGCTGTTTATTTTTTGACACATGGAAAAGATTGTCACTGGCATTATTTTTTTATGTTTAAGGATATTTAAGGATGTAGATATTTTAAATTACCGAGATGTATTTTATTTAATTGAGAAAAAATCAACAAGAATTCATGTAATTTCTAAACGATCACTGGGATCTTTTTTTATGTTTAAGGATATTTAAGGATGTCGATATTTAAAATTAACGAGATGTATTTTATTTAATTGAGAAAACATTAGGAAGAATTCATTTAATTTCTTAGCGATCACTGGGATCATTTTTTATGTTTAAGGATATTTAAGGATGTCGATATTTAAAATTAACGAGATGTATTTTATTCATTTTATTTAATTGAGAAAAAATCAGCAAGAATTCAATAAATCATTAAACGATCACTGGGATCGTTTTTTATACTTAAGGATATCGATCTGTAAAATTGACGAAATGCATCTTATTTAATTAAGAAGAAATCAGCAAGAATTCATTTAATTTCTAAACGATCACTGGGATCATTTTTATGTTTAAGAATATTTAAGGATGTCGATCTCTAAAATTGACCAAATGCATTTTATTCATTTTATTTAATTGAGAAAAAATCAGCGAGAATTCAATAAATCATTAAACGATCACTGGGATCGTTTTTTATACTTAAGGATATCGATCTGTAAAATTGACGAAATGCATCTTATTTAATTAAGAAGAAATCAGCAAGAATTCATTTGATTTCTAAACGATCACTGGGATCATTTTTATGTTTAAGAATATTTAAGGATGTCGATCTCTAAAATTGACCAAATGCATTTTATTCATTTTATTTAATTGAGA
>SHCU01000248.1:12437-46345 GCA_004307685.1 Ceratina australensis | reverse complement strand
TTAGGTACATATTTTGATTAATTATATTATTTGTTGCCCGAGATATAATAAACCAAACTTTCAGTCTCAAACCGGACGTTACATACTTAATGACCTAATAGAAACAAATTACGTGATCCCAGGGCTTTTTTTATTTTTATTTTATTCCGAGCCATGTGTGTGAAATCGTTGAACCATTAAACGCGAACAAACGCATCTATCGATCGGCTGCTAATTAATATTAGAAGTATCCGTGCAGACGGTGTTTTCACCGTTAATAGGTGACGATAAAAACGAGGAGACTGTAATAAACGGACATATCCAAGCTGTTCGCTAAATTCCGGTTACTCGTTAACGCGAATTACAGAATTAATTCTCTCGTTGCAGGGGAGAAAAAAAACAGGAAAAAGAACGAGCTTTAAAAGCCAGTCTTTAACGCAGGTGACTGGCCGAACGTTACGCGAGACACTGGCCGCTGGTGCCGGCGCTGCATCGATCGCCCATAAGGAAACGACGTTAAGAGAGAACTTTTAATTTACAACTTATTAAACTTTTCTTCCCTACCCGCGCGCGTACCGCGGGCAACCCGCTCGCTAACTACCTGCACGTCCGTTGTCCTTGATACTAGCACCGTGATTTATGGAGACTCATTGACAACGTCAGCGTGCATGCAACCAGAGATCTGTCAATACATCTATACCTCGCAACGGTACTACCATCGTGTGCATATCGTGGCATCCAATCGAGATATTTCCTAGATATTGAAATATTGGATACATTTCCTAAATATCGAATGTACTTCTTACATATAGAAATATTCAATATATTTCTTAGATATTGATATGTCAAATATATTTCTTCAATATTGATATGTCGAATATATTTGTCAAATATAGAAATATTGAATATATTTCTTAAATATTGATATACCGAATATATTTTTTAAATATTGATATATCGAATAAATTTCTCAAATAAAGAAACATTGAATATATTTCATAAATATCAACATATCTAATAGATTTCTTAAATATCAATATATCTAATAGGTGTCTCAAATATATCCCTATCTCCAATCAAGGCATCGTTCCATGCAGAAGCGTCAGGAAAACGTAACAATCAGATCTCTTTTTCTCGATTCCAATCTCTTATGAAGATCGATCGAAAACACAAAGCACATAAAAATACTTCTATTTATTTAACATCTAAATTTCCTCAAACGGAAATTACTATTCTAATTCCGTTCCGTAGTATCTGTTCGTGCAGAGTCATTCGTGATCGCGATCGGAACGACTTTGGAAGCTTCTGCAGACTGCGTCTCCATTGTGAAAAAATAGAAGAGCCGGTGTGTCATTCGGTGGTATAGGTATCATAGAATTGTCAGCGATTCGACACGAGCTGGGGCTTGGGAGAAGCGAAAGCCAGACCGGAATTAATGTGATTCCACAATTACACATCGGGCTACTGTGCATTGTGGCTTTTCGGAAATTGGACCACCTAGCTCAGACCTCTGCAGGGTACTCGGAATTCAAAAGGAAGAATTCCTTTTACGAACAAATATCAAATGAGAAGAGATAACAATTCCATGTTGTAATTCATTTTGCTCTAAAATACAAAATGCAGGAAAATTCAATTATAATATTAAGAAATTCCGAAGAAAGAAAAGAGATGAACCATGAAGCATAATGAGATGATCAAACATTTCACAATTCCACATTATAATTAATTTTGCTATAAAATACAAAATGCAGGAAAATTCAATTATAATATTAAGAACCGAAAAAAGAAAAGAGATGAACCATGAAGCATAATAAGACGATCAAACATTAATTTTCTAGAGTTTTTATAAAACGGAAGTGATCTCGATATCTGACAGGAACCCTTTCGACCCAGGGATAGGAAGGGATTGTTACAAAAAGTCTACGTGATTACCTTCACCCTCGACGTTTAATTATAGACAGATCACTTCTCCCGTGAAGACTCAATGTTCGACAAATAACAATTAGACACCTGTTACTTATTTTTTGTCAACGATTCCAGATGAATTGAGTCGCTAGTCAACGAGCTCCTCCCACGTTTCCTCTCTCACCCGATCAGGACGAACCCGTTACCATTTCCACTTGAAATTGCCACCGTTTTTCAACAAATCCGAACTATTCCTTTTCATATAAAAATGTAGCTAGGATGAGATAATGAGCCGAGGGTCAGGATGGGACCGACTAGAGAAAATATACGACACCGTTACCGCGATTGGAGCTAATTGCCACCCAGGAGCGACGACGTCCAAACGGTGAATCAGCGTTAGCTGACCTATTCGCGACGTCCAACCGCGATTTATTCCCTTGTAACGAGGTAAAAAGAGCAAAGTACAAAGGTAGAGACGAGTAGTTTTACGCGCGCCGAGGTAATATCCATTCCCCGTTCATATATCTCTCGTCATCGGTATTGTAGTTAACGTCGTCGATTATAATCACGGTTCCAGATTTAAACCGAGGAAGCCTCTACAGAGTTTTACATCCCTTATCTGTCAACGATTGGCATGCAACGTTTTTTTACACGTCATCGGGTTATTATTTTCCACGTGTCAATACATACAATTATAAGAGTGACGGTAAAAATAATTACGACGTGAAACTCGACGTGCAAATATTTGCACGGGTAATAAGTATACAGGTGAATTTAATAACACGTTCGTACGATTCCGATGACAACCGTTACAAAGGAAAAACGCAATCATGCTAAGTAATTCTATCAGAGCCGCGCACTTTGTCTAAGCGTCGTTTAAGATGCGATCTCCGGGGCAGGAGAGAAGGCAACGGGTAGAAATCGGTGAGAAACAAGACCTCGACCAATTACGGCGAGTAACTATCATATCGATGGAAACGATCTTCGTCTCGTACGAGGAGTCGAGATAGCCGTAGATATAGTATACACGGGGACGCGTGGATACACGCGTGATTCTGCAATATCTCCGGCCAGATAACATCTTTAACTGTTTCGCTAACCATCGGGATGTACGGGATCAATTTTCGATCGGTTCAAAAATCAGTCCGCGGGATTTGTTAACGGTGTACGAAATACGGATGTTCGATTCCGAGTCGAGTTTTCGAATCGATTCCATGGTATTACATTTTTTGTAGAATTAATTACTTGGTATTTTACTCAAAATCGATTCTTTAGTATTAGATTTTTTGGTATTCGATGTTTTCCAGGATCCATTCTTCAGTATTCGATGTTTTCCAGAATCCATTCTTTAGTATTCGATGTTTCCTAGAATCCATTCTTCAGTATTCGATGTTTTCCTGAATCTATTCTCCAGTATTCGATTTTTCCTATAATCCATTCTTCAGTATTCGATTTTTTCCAGGATCCATTCTTCAGTATTCGATGTTTCCTAGAATCCATTCTTCAGTATTCGATTTTTCCTAGATTCCATTCTGCAGTATTCGATGTTTCCTAGAATCCACTCTTCAGTATTCAATTTTTTCTAGAATCCATTCTTCAGTATTCGATATTTTCCAGGATCCATTCTTCAGTATTTGATTTTCCCTAGAATCCATTCTTCAATATTCGATGTTTTCCTAGAATCCATTCTTCAGTATTCGATGTTTTCCAGGATCCATTCTTCAGTATTCAATTTTTCTCAAAATCAATTCTGTAATGTAAGAAACAATTTTTTGCTCCCTGAGATATTAATTGTTTCCTAGCGAATTGTACCTAGCGAAATATAGTAATACGACAACCAACGCCGACTTCAGCGAGTCGTAAACTGTGAGTGTTGAAATCAAGTATCAATGTTCTACTGAGTACAACAAATTGTTACGTGTAAAACTAATCTCTATATCTATAATCATTCAAAATCGCATTCTATATCCACTAATTATAAAAACAACTTTATCTGATTCTTACACAATTTCTCTTGAAATCAATTCTTTCAAAATAGTATCAATTCTGAAATGTCTCGTCAACTCATCAAAAATAACTTAAGCTTAAATACAAATAAAAGTACAATTTTCAGCTTGCTATTCGCGAAGTTTCCTCGGTTTCTAGAAACATATATTTCGTAATACCCGTTCCTACGTTTCATACATGTTTCATACTGTTTTATATGTTTCATTCCTACGTTTCATACCGTTTACACATTTCAATACCTTAAAAAACAACCCAAAAAAGAATCGATTCTTTGACTCCGATTCGGTATACGATTCTCGAATCGATTTCTTGCCGAGAATCGAGCAGCCCTAGTAGAAAACGTCGTTCGTCGAATTTACAAGCTAAGCTATGATACTCTAGACGGGATTATTCCACGGTGACTTTGGGTATCCTCCGAGGCCGAGAGTATCCAAGTTGGAGAGGACGGTAGTCCCTGCGCTCGGTTTTTCAACCAACCAGGGAGGGCAAGAGAATCTGATTGCGCGGGATTCCCGCTTTGAAGTGGCACCGCCGATGTTCCCGGCCATCTCCTCGACTCGTTACCACTTAGGAATCGGCACTCGCGCCGCGATATCTTCTCCCGGTGATTCGCTCCGATCATCTGTTTATTCCCCAACCGACGCTGGTTAGAAGATCAATCGAGAGGGCTTAATTGCCAGGTGCCAATCATCTCTCACCTCGCTCGGCGTGCATTTATTTTATTACAAGCCTGTCTTCGTTTGTAAAATTCTCCCTCTGATAAATTCATAAAACGAAACAGGGCATGTGTCCCGGGAGTAGGTTACCGATGAGCACCGTCTCCTAAAAAGTATCGACTAAGTCGATAGTAACGTTGTTTTCAGTCGATTTAATTTTTTCAACTATCGACTTGAGGCAGCTGCCTTAACTGTCGATGAGATCGGATCGTTAGTTGGACATAATTTACCATCAGCTTCCGCAGTGCATTTAATCAACCCTCCTCAAATTGGTAACTTCCGACGTGATCTCTTGCGTAAAGGTGATTTGTGCGAACAATTCCTCAATATATTATCTATCAGGATTTAAGCATCGACTTTTGACAGATTTTGTCATGAAATTTAGAAATAGAATTCATCTATTCTATCATTTTTATTCTATTTTTATCTATTCTATTATTTATATTCTATACAAACTATCGATTAGTTAATCGATAGTTTTTAGTCGGCTGAATTCTATTTCTAAATTTCATGAGAAAATCTGTTGAAACTCGATGCTTAAATCGATAATGTGTTACGATCAATCACTAGATAGTCGATACTGGCCATCACTAGAGTAGGTGTCCGTACGTTCTGGCGCTGGCTGCTCGCACGGCAAGAAGATAATGTGGGCTGCGAACATTTCGGATTCCAGCCGCACGAAGAATAAAATTCTCCGCGGCTCTCGGTCCCTGTCCCTCTCTCTATCCACGTCGTTTGGGTTCCTTGACTCGCCGGATAATTATGTTCCCGGCCCTTATTCTGAGCTTCGAACCTCTCCATAAACGTATCGAACAGTCCTCTCCTCTGTTACCTCAGTTTTCAGTCTCCCACCGCCGCGACGCCTTCGCTTTTTACTCTTAATCCTTTTTCGCCTCTATCTTGATCCTACATTCGACGAACGGGCCTCCGTTCCTCACACCTACTCTCTCGCTCGCGTCGTCCTTTTGCCAACGTGTCGCTGTCGCTCATCCCGAACGACGTGACACTTCGAGACCCACCGTCCCTCTCTTGCAATCGACGCTCGTATCCTTATCAATATTTCATCCTTTCTCCTAGTCTATTCTATTACATTATAATATTCTTTTGTATTAATATATCTATAATGTACTACTATTTTCGCTACTATTTTAACGAATCCTTTTAAAACTTCCCGTGTATTACGTTGATAAGATTGATCGCGTGATACACTGATAGGCTTACTGATAAAACAATAGGTAATGAGAAGGCAATTAAGAAAGAGACACGTGTCATTAATTAAACAGATAAAGAAAGAGAAAGAGCTTTAAATGTCGTTTCTCATTTTACAGATGAGAAATCTCAAACAATAATGTAATTTAATATCTAAGTAAAATATTAAATAAATAACCTCGTTTTACAGTGAAACTTAATTCCCCCATATTCATCCCAAAACCACGAAATAACATTATATATATATATATATCTATTCTATTATTACGTCTATTTCTTCTAGTCCTAATTCTTCATTATTAATTAAATAAAATTATAATACCGACCCTTTGCACTTCTTAAAAATTCTTAAATTAATTTCCTAGCAATTCGTATGAAAATATTAAAAATTCTGCACATTAATTTCAATGTGAAATGATTTGAATTGATGAAATATTTGCAGTGAAAAATTGTTCGAAAGAAATACGATGTTGTTAAACGTCGAGCGATGGTTAAGAGTCCGAGTCGTTTCGAGATCGTCTCCTAAGAACTGTGAACGGGGCACAGGTTTCCAGGTCCCCGAGCCACGAGAAGAGGATGAGAAGCCAAGGGAGCAATTACATCGGAGAACAATTACAGGTTGGCACGTCCTCCCGGTGCCATCGTCGCTTTTTCCGAGCCGGAGAACGTCTAGAACGTTTTCGAGGCGGTAGGGTGGGGCAGAGACATTTTTATTACCCCTTCAACGTTTCAGGTGAACGAAAGTTTATACGTCGAATCGATCACCGAAACGTCAATTCGTGACATTCGTTAGAAAATAGACAATTATTCGAGCTCAATGTCTCACACTGCTTAAGTACAGTCAATTTATAATTCCTACTAAAATAACAGCAATTAAATAAATGATAACGAAAATACAAAAATTACAAAAATAAATAAAATGTACAAAAAATAGCTAAAAGATCCATCTTATAAAAATTAATATTTCCATTTCTATATTACATTCATTTTGTTATTATTTTCAAAACGAATGAGTGATATTAAGAAATAAAGGAGTCATCGTATCAATCATTATGATGTTTCGTTTGCAAAGCGAACCCATTCAAAGATTTTGTATACCTATGACACATTAGAACGCGTATGGTGTACCGATGACTTATAGATTTATCGTGGCCTAGACGGATTAGGGGTTAAGCCGAGGTAGGTCGCGAGCCGAGGTCGCAGGGTTACAACGTGCCGGGATGATTGGCGAATGTGCGGTTTTACGAGGCATCGAGGACGCAACAAGGAAGAAGAAGAAAAAGAAGAGGAAGAAAAGACTGGCATTGCAGTTATAATTCGATGCTATAAAGGGATTAGATGGCTATAATTTTCCTAGAAAGCTGAGACACGTTTTACCTCCACTCTCCCGGCTTTGCATCCCATTTTTCAAATTGCTCGCATCGATCGATTCGATCTGACCTTACAAAATGATCATTTCATTCGACTCCTAAGACGAGAGTTTAATCAAAGTACAATCACAAATCAATACAATCAGAGTTTAATCAAAATTGTATTTACTGTTTGAAGATGTGGTCAATTTTTTAATAACCAGGCATTGGTTGTTAGAAAAATTTGACAAATGATTATCTTGTTTTACTGTGACAACAGATTTCTGTTGATTTTCCAAATTTTTTACACAGAAATCTTAAAGATATTCCAATCTGAAAATCTAATCACGATTTTCCTTAATTCTATTTTGATGGAAATAATTGATGAATCAATTTGGAAAAATTCTCACTTATGCTACTCTTATAGAAATGTGCCCCATGATTTTTTCATCAAACTTCGTTCATCTGTACCAGAACAATTAAATATTGAAAATCGAATAGCAAGATAGAAACCCTTTAACATACAGCAAGGGTTATTAAAAAAATTCTCTCCTCCGTGAACAAATTTTCACCTACGCTACTCATATAGAAGTGTGTCACAATTATTTCATTTACCTGTACCATAAAAATTAAATATTGAAAATCGAATACCAAGACAGTAACCTTAAACATATAGCCAAGTTTCTAGCAAAAATTCTCTCCTCCCCTTATAATAAAACAAAAATTGCAAAATAAAACATCCCTACCTTATAAAAAATTTCAAAAATATCTCGCAGTATCACATTTAATTTGCCTTGTCATCACTTTTTACATACTCGAGCTTAAAGATTGAATCGTTGCCTTCGTTTCGTATCGGTCGATTCGATCGAAACTTTCCAGCGGGAGAACAAGTACGATGAAACGCGATACTATACTTTTGGAAGGAGCGCACAGTCAATATTAGTTTTAGCCCGGATTTAAGAAAAGAAAAACTGCATCAAACGTAACCCCTACCATTAGTGATATATGGTGCGAGCGGAGTGTTATCAAGGCATTACAGACAATGATTATCCCCGGTGCTGAGAGGGGTGGGACTCGTTTTATTTGAGGTCAGCCGGGGTCGGGCTGCGGCGTCGAGATGAACGCGCGATGGGGAGGAGGTCGGGGAGAGGCGTGCCGGGCGTAAACAAACCTCGCGCAACAAATCAACTCGACACCTCGGTATAATCAGCTAATTCGCGGTAACAACTTAATTCGGGCCTCCGTGGCCCCGATTAAACAAACCGTAACTACTTAATTCGTTTAACAAGCTGTTGCGCGGTAGGTGCGAACTTCGCGCCGCCGTCGCAACCCTCGCGCCAGTGCTCTTCAACCTCCCACCGTTCGTATCCTCTAACATATCCTGACATATCCCCTTTTCGTATCACAGATTTTTATGAACAATTCAAGTTACGTTTCAAACCGTCAATGCGTTGTGGGGTGTAATTACATCGACAAATTAATAGAAAATTCTGAATTTCGATATTTTTCATAAATTTATACGTAAGGTGGTCGATATTTTTGATGAGTTTAAATATACACAGAATCTACAATTTTATTATAATGAAATTTGCTGTAGATTTACTTGAAATAAGAAATGGTTTGAATCTAGGAATCTACAAATTCTATGTATATCTTTCATAATTATACATGTAAAGTATTCAATACTTTTGATCACTTTAAATACACACAGAATCTACAATTTTATTATAATGAAATTTGCTGTTGATTTACTTGAAATAAGAAATGGTCTGAACCTAGCAATCTACAAATTCTAAACCTGCATATTTTCCATTATTTTATATGTAAAATATTAAATATTTCTGATCACTTTAAATATACACAGAATCTACGATTCCATCACAAGAAAATTTTCTACTGATTGAACTATTAATTTACTGCAAACAAAACATGCCTTGCATCGTGTTACGAACTCTGAGATACTCTCTGGATACTCTCACGTATTGCAATTACATCGACCAATTAATACAAACTCTGAATTTCGATATTTTTATATAATTTTATATGTAAGGTGTTCGATATTTTGGCCATAACGAAATTTGCTGTTGATTCACTTCAAATAGAAAATGCTCTGAATCTAAGCACTCTTCATGATTCTACATATAAAATATTCAATACTTCTGATAATTTTAAATACAAAATCTGCAATTCTATCGCAATAAAATTTTCTATTGACTAAACTATTGATTTGCTTCAAATAAACAATGCCTTGCATCTTACTACAAACTCTGAATCTAAATACTTTCCATAATTTCATCCAATATTTTGGATCACATCATACGTACACAGAATCTCTACAATCTCATTACAATAAAAATTACTACTGACTAAATTACTCATTCAATTAAAACAGAAAATGTGTAATTTCGTTACAAAAACAAAGAAGACATTATTTCGTGGAAATACTCTAAATCAGATTTTAATAAAATAAATAAACGAGGTTGGGAACCACTAGGGTGCAGGAGTGATCGACGCCAATCGATTCGTCCGGTCATTACACGGTAATGATCTTAGCTGCACGGCACATGTGTTCCCGAAACTGGCCAAAAATTCTGCGTTTACGCACTTATTACCGAAACTCCTATAATTAATAAATCCCAATCCTCGAGCCAATCTTTCAAATTCACCTCACGCGTTCACCGGTGTTCAGATTGTTAAATCAATTCCAACGAAACAATGGAAAACCGTCGGTGAATCTTCGCGGAGGAAGAAGGATCGTAAAACGTTCGGTGAAGCGGCAACTTTCCGCATTTCCAATTTAATAAAATCGTATTGTCGATGGGAAAAAGTTAATGAATGGAAAGCAGTAATTTGAAATTCTCTTACGAATCCTAAATGACATCTCCAACCCTTTCTTTTCCTCGGTGATTCAGCAGAAGCGATGCGCAAACGTCAAATCCCCATCATCGCTAGAATTACTTTACTGTAATACCAAGTGTTACGCCGGATCGGCACAGATAGAAAGAAAAAAAAAACGAGAGAAAAAATAACTGCCCGGACCACACGCAGTTTCAATCATATTATTATCACACTTTACTCGTGTAAATCATCGATTCTCTACACTTTTTTCCATCTGCCATCAAATCACTTCTGGTATTCCGGTAAGAGATATCATTTTTCTGCTATTAGAGCACAAGGCTGTTCTGATATCAAATTCGATGCCGAAAACTCGACGACTGAAATTCAGAGTAGAGATCTGAGACTCGGGTCGAGGCTCATTTGAATTTCTAATGACTCGGTGTACAAATTAGGCGAGAGTAACATAAAAGGGTTTCTTTCGTTATTTCGATTCGTTGAAAAAGGAGTCTGGAGGTTTCGCCTGCCCTTTCACGACACAATGCCAGAGGCGTTAGAAATAGATAATGATATAGTCCGGCTGCATTCTCAGCCGCATTTAAAAAAAAAAGAATCCACCTTTGCTCCGGCTAATTTTCTTCGCGCCTCCTTTCTTTTGCCTCTCGCTGTCACGCGCATCGGATGCGGTTTCGTTTACGTGTCCCCGCGCGTTCAGCCACCGCGTCACGGTCATTTTTCAGGTGATTTCGCCTCGCGCCGACTTTTAAGTATTTACCCGATCACTTCCTGCCGATATCGACCGATCGAACCACTCTCCATTGATTGTTGCCTTGAGAGTTACTTTAAATAATTTCGTGAGAACGAGTGCTTAAATCGTGAGAGACAATTTTAACGTGTGTCGTTAAAATTAAAATTAAAACTAAAAATTATTAATACCTAATTTTTCTGTCTTGTGATAGGAACCTCATTTAAAACTACCTACACAGTTAATACAATGAATGAAATCTATTACACTTACATTGATCTCTCATTGATTGAAATGAAATCTATTATTTATTATCTATTATAATCTATTATTACAAAATCTATTATTTTATAATGAGATCTATTATTTTATCTATTATTTCTTATTATATATTAAATGAAATCTATTATATATTATTATCTATTACTCCAAGCATGAAAAACTTGAATGAATGCAATTCATGATGAAATTCAATGTAGAAAAAATCTTCAATTAAATCTGTATCCAGAGGATTAATGATGAAATTTTACTAACTCCATCATTGCAATGATCAGTGAAACGTTTTTAGGTAAATCGAGAATTGTACAAGAGTCGATATGCACAGAAAGCCTCACGTAAACTTTTAAGTATTTACTAGATCACTTCCTGCAGATATCGACTAATCAAAAACACACTTCAAAGTTCAAAAAATCTAATCAATACTATGATTGCCTTGAGAATAACTTTGTTCTTTTTATATTCAATAGAAACCTTGTAATAGAAACCTCATTTAGAACTACATACATACTTCCATGCAACAAACGAAATCATTACTAAACACCTTAATACATAATATATAAATCTCATTAATAATCTTAACACATAAGTTTCTACATTAATCCAAGCATGAAAAACTGAAACTCAATCTAGAAAACCTCGTCAATTAAATCTGTACTTAACGATGAAATTTTCCTAACTCCATCAGTGAATCGTTCCTAGGTAAATCGAGAATTGCACGAGAGCGGATATGCAAAGAGCGAGTGCAATTAACAACATCTCGTCGGAGGTCGTGATTCGGGCGAACGAGGGAATGCTCGATGCATATATGCATCGGCACGGCGAGAGAAACGGAAGAGGTAGGCCGGCGAAACGAAATGTTTCTGGAAGAAGAAGAAGAACCCGGCTATAATGGATATCTTTATTATCGAGGCCGAACGTCTCGGTATATGGTAGCCGGAGAGTCCAATTGGTCGTCCGCCTCCCCCTCGTATACATAAATATTGATGAAAACGATACGTTTATACGCGAACGACAAGTCCGATCGCGGAGAAAAACCCGGGAGATTTATCGGGACGCGGCCTCGCGACGACAGACATTTCTGCGCCGATCATACATCAAGCCGTGCCTTCGGCCAATTCCGATCGGCCAGGGAGACTCGTTCCTGGGTCCGTACGATTCGTTAAATAGTGTCGTTTCGCCCGGATTTTTTCCACGGACACGACGACCGTTTAAAACGTTTCGCTCTCAGCCGCCGACGAATTGCCTACGAGATCCTGTGTTTTTTTCAATTCGCAATCGACGGACCGTTAAATATAAGAATCGAAATTTTCGCAGATACGTAAAGCTAATAATAGCCTGCGCCGGTGAAACGAAACGAGTTCAATTGTGTTTAAGAAGGCAATTCGCTTCGGGAGAGTGTTTTGTAGAATCATTATTGTATAACCGGTTCCGAACGCGTGGCGTTCGATGAAACGCGCCGCGAAATTATTTAAGATTCCAGTGCCGATAATTTAATAAGCGGTAAAACGGCGATTAATAACAGTCGACAGGAACTGATATCCTCGTTAATTCAATCCCGCTGATCCAACACGCGATTTAACAACTACTTATATAATTCGTAATATTACTTCCGATATTAAAAATCAAATCGAATTTCAAATAAATTATTTGAGAATAATCGGAATTGATATTCTCCGATTTAACAACTATATATAAGCTAGTGTTTTGTATATACAAACTGTTGTTTGTTATAAGCTTGTATTACTATACATATGTATAAACTATTTTGGTACTGTTTTTATTACTATTTTCTCCTCCCTTTACTATTTTTTTATTTTCTTTTATTTTACTCTTGCAATCATTTCTTGTACATTTTCTACTTTCAGCTTTTCTTCCATAAAATTATGTATTTCTTCCTTTTTGGCTTGGACATTTAATCCTCTTATGACTATGTTATACTTCTTTTCTCTTCCTTTCCTATTCTCTTCTGTTCTTTCTAATACCCTAATTCTTTGCTCAAGACTTTCTCTCGAACCTGAGAATTCTTTTATTAGGTCGATTACCTCTGTGTGATCTTCTCGTACTTCTTTTATTGCATCGTTGACTTTCCTTAGCCCTTCAGCCATTGTATCCATCTTCTCTATCGTTTCGTTTAGAATTTCTTCAAGCCCTTTCTTTCAAGCTCTGGTTCTGGTTGTTTGTCGAATCTCTTGATGATGTTAGCTTTGTTTGATCTTCGTCTTTCGTTACCTTCTTTATGATTGCATAGTTTCTTGTTGGTCTTGGAGTATTCTTGTGATCCGGGTTCGTCAGGAAAGTAATGTTGTTTAACATTGTTATATTTCCAATGAACTTGGTACAACGTTTTTAAGAAATTCAAGAAGACTTGGTGCATGTAGAGTCCAGTCTAATATTCTCTTCTAATCTTACAACTATGCGTATATTTCTTATGTAGAGGACGGAGCAACTCAGCCCTGGATCAAGTTTGACCTTAAGTCTTCAAATATAGATCTTATCTTAAAATATAGATAATATCTAATATCTTAAATAATAAGTATCTTAAAATATAGATGAGTATTTTAGTCACCCAACACTTTCAAATTACTATAAATTTGCATTCTTTCTTTCTCCTATATAATACTATTATCCCTAATAATTATCTCCCAATAATTCTTAATTAATCCTAATCAAATAATTCCTAATAATTCTTAAATAATCTCCTAACTATTATCTCCTATATATACTATTTATACAATTCATACAATTATATTTCTCCATATTATTTGTATAATTCATAACTTCCTTAAAAATCAAATAAACTAACTGCGAACAACCGGGAAATCGATGTTCGCCGAGTGAACGATTAGAACGTACGGGAATTGATATGCTGGGTATCGATCGCGATGCGAGCGATCACCTCGAGGGAATGTTTTCTTACGCGGGACAGGCCGGGGGACCGGGGCCCTTTATTGGATTTAGTCCCCTAATGATTTTGTCAAGCTCGGGATGAAAAGAACCTGGCAACATTCCATCGGGACCCGTTCTGCATTCGAATTTGGCACTGGCTCCGGGAGAGCCGCGGTTAACCGAGCCCCTCGTAAATTATGCTACCCGTCACCTGACACAATTATACGCGAGAAACTTGACGGGAGAGAATGGTCCTCTACCGTCGTTTCATTTCAATCACGCGTTCACATTTTTTCCACGCGACCTTCATTAAACGCGATATAATTTTTCACTGCAGTGAAACAGAAGAGTGAAATAGATAAGAAAGTTAATAATTTTTTTAAAATCATAATACTTCATCTATAGAATGTGAATTAATATTTGAGAGACAGGAGATAAATTGATTTCTAAGATCGTCGTACAAAACCGAAAACGCCAATTATTATTATTAATGCACGGTAACGCGACGAATTTGTGTTACATGAAACTAATAAATCTTTATGGCGATAGATACATAGTTCGTTTCTTATGCGGGGTATCGTTCGTTCCAGGAACGGGTCCCCGAATCATACACCATTAATTATCGACACAATGCATGAGGATTAGGTTTTTCTGCGCCGCGGCCGAAAACGTACATGCGCCTGTTACATCTCTACACGTCAACGGGACGTCAACTTTAAATGGAAATGTCTTAATTATCAGAGCACGTAGTGGCTGGCAAAAAGCTACCTGAAACCGTTCCACCGAGACTCAGCGACGGTTCGAGTAACAACGGAGGCCGTAAGGGTCTCGTATGAACAAAATATCATCGAAGAAACAACTGATAATAATCGAGCATCGATCAAAGAAATCGCGATACCCACACCCATAGTTATTACTTACATATTTCGTTACTTATTGAACTTATGTTAATGGTACGTGTACCAGGGAGATTTATAGAATAGAGTTTGTATAGTCACACATAATTAATAAAATAAGAATTTGTTGGTTGATCAAATAAATTAAATTGAAATAAATTGGTTTGAAGCTTCAGCATTTTTTTATGATATGCTGTGTGAAGCTACATTGATTGTTAAGTCGCAGGAGCAGCCACGTCAGGGCGCTTATAATTTGCAATATTCATATTTATACTAAACATATTAGATATTCAATAAAAAGGGTGCGATAGAGTTGGATAAAAAAGGAGGCAATAGGCCTCTTTTATTCTCAATTAATGAAGCTTCCTGACATGACACACTTTAAATCAATTACGACGCTTACTTCATATTTGCTTTAATATCTACTGATATTAATTACTGAATTCATGATTTCAAAATGAAAATCACTTCGTAAATAGAAAAGGAGCTTTTAAGAAATATACAAAGTTGGATAATAAAATGATTGCTGAATACAATTAAAATAAAGTATTTCCTTTCTTTGAATTACTGGAAGCTTCATTGATTGTTAAAATCGTTGGAGCAGCCACGTTAGGGCGCTTATGATTTGCAATATTGACATATACATTAAACATATTACATATTTAATAAATACCATGCAATAAGATGGGATTGAGTTTTATAAAAAAGGAGGCAAAAGGCCCTCTTTTACTCTCGATGAAACTAATTAATGAAGTTTCCTATTAAAAACTCTTAATCAATGCTTACTTCGTATTTACTTTAATATTTACTGATATTAATCACATAAACTCATGATTTCAAAATCGATAACACTTCATAAATAGAAAAAGATCTTTTAAGAAATGAAGAACTTTAAGAGATATACAAAGGTGGATAATAAAATGATTGCTGAATGCAATTAAAATGAAGCATTTCTTTTCATTGAATTATTGGAAACTTCATTCATTGTTATATCGTAGGAGCAGCCACGTTAGGGCGCTTATGATTTGCAATATTAACATTTACATCAAACATATACTTACATATTATATACTTAATAAATAACACGCAATAAGATGGGATAGAGTTGGATAAAAAAGGAGGCAATCGGCCTCTTTTACTCTCGATAAAACTAATCAATGAAGCTTCTTATGAGAAACTTTAAATCAATTACGATGCTTCTTACTTCATATTTTATTTAATATTTACTGATATTAACTATTGAATTCATGATTTCAACATCAAAATCACTGAGTTTATTTAAATTGTAAATGCAAAACTAAATTTTAAGAAATGATTTTATGAAATCTGCAAAGCTGGATAATAAAATGATTCTCAAATGGATTCAATTAAAATGAATTAAACTGAAGCATTTCTTTTCATTGAATTTATTTTTTTTTTTTTTTAATTATTGGAAGCTTCATTGATTGTTAAATCATGGGAGCAGCCACGTTAGGGCTTTTATGATTTGCAAAATTAATATTTGCATCCAACATATAATATATTTAATAAATAGCATGCAATGGATAGGCAATAGGCTATCCTCTATTACTCTCGATAAAACTAATCAATGAAGCTTCCTATGAAAATTTCTAAATTGAATTATGATGCTTACTTCATATTTACTTTAATATTTACAGATATTAACTACTGAATTCATGATTTCAAAATCAAAATCACTGAGTTTATTTCAATTATAAATGCAAAAGAAAATCTTAAGAAATCTGTAAAGCTGTTTAAAAAATGATTGCTCAAATCAATTCAACTAAAATGTTTATGAATATTAATTAAACTGAACAATGAAATAGAAATTGAAACTTAGCAATAAAATGTTATGAATTAAACTGAAGCATTTTTTGTTTCATTGAATTATTAGAAGCTTCATTGATTGTTAAATCGGAGCAGCTACCACATCAGGGTGCTTATAATTTGCAATAAATGCAAACAAAGAGTGTTCTCTTTTTCTGTCAATAAATATCAAGTACTCACCGTGCTGTCTTCTTTCTTCCTCGTTCCCCCTTTATCTGTCCTCCTCCTCCTAACGCGACTGCACGTGGAAGCCTCGCACTGCTTATCCCTCGATGGCAATCAGCACTTCGCTGCACCAAGCTTAAAAAAAATTCTAATAAAAATCGAAACCTCAAAAGAAATATCAAGAATAAACCGTACGATTAATAAAGTCGATGTCTCGTAATCGTAATCGATGTCATCGTAACTAAATTGAACTGATTTAATAAAACGAAGAAATGATAGCCAAGTACAAACATAAAAGATAGTAATATTAAAGTACTAAGAAAATGTAATGATGCATACCTTCCGAAATTAGGACGACGCGTTCAATCACTGTTCGATGTGTAATGACCTCGACTGAATGTCAACATCGAGCGTCGCACGTGCTGGGCGTCCCCCTCTCCATCGGCGAAAATTCCAAGAAAATTCGATAAGTGCGTGATCTATGTATATGTGTCTAAACACACGAATACGACGAATATTACTTTTTTTTGCATTTGATTTGCATTTGAGACACACGAAATATCGCCCTTATAGCTGTTCGCGGTATCGCAAACGCGTTCGTAATATATGAAATAACCTTGAACCGAATTTTCAAAATATCGCATTTTCCTTAACAATTATTCATGCATTTCGCTTTATTCGCGGTTAGAAGTAGATAAAACTAAGTTTTTTCATCGGAATTATTAATATAAGAATGAAAAATTGCTCAAGGGCGCCCGGAGAATTCGTGAGAATTTTCGGGATACGTACCGTTTTAATTATTCGTTGATTTACGCCGGTTATTTACTCAATGTGTCCCTGGAGGCTTATTCTTGAAGATTCTTGATGCTAATTACAATTTAACACTGATTAATTATATTAAAAATGTGAAATTGTAAGGGACGTAAGGAAGCTGCGACATGACGCCATTACACGACACTTTGCCTAGCCGCGTTAAAAGCCGATTCGTGATTGGCCGAAATGGCCGACGCGCTGATTGGCTCTACTGGGTCACGTGCCTCGCGCGCTATTTCAAACCGACGCGTTCGTAATATATGAAATAAGCTTGAACCGAATTTTCGAAATATCGCATTTTCCTTAGCAATTATTCATGCATTTCGCTTTATTCGCGGTTAGAAGTAGAGAAAACCAAGTTTTTTCATCGGAATTATTAATATAAGAATGAAAAATTGCTAGAAGACGCCCGGAGAATTCATGAGAATTTCCGAGATACGTACCGTTTTAATTATTCGTTGATTTACGCCGGTTATTTACTCAATGTGTCCCCGGAGGCTTATTCTTGAAGATTCTTGATGCTAATTATAATTTAACACTGATTAATTATGTTAAAAGTGTGAAATTGTAAGGGACGTAAGGAAGCTGCGACATGACGCCATTACACGACACTTTGCTTAGCCGCGTAAAAAGCCGCGACGTGATTGGTCGAAATGGCCGACGCGCTGATTGGCTCTACTGGGTCACGTGCCTCGCGCGCTATTTCAAACCGACGCGTTCGAACATATTCAAATACAAATCTGATTTTTTAATAAAATCATGCTATTATATCATTTAATTACATTGATTAATTAATTTATTTATTCTCCTTTATATGTTCTATCGTTCAAATCATTTAATGCATACTTTTGAACGTTCATACGATCCTTGCAGTAAGGGCTGAAAGAATCAACCAATAATGTCGACAGTTCGCTTATGGGTTATGCGAGCCAGAATTTTTGCGGATGTAAAACACGTGTGTAAGGACTGTTTTGTCGACGAATAAAAAATACGAATTGAAAGTGATCGAGGGAAAATGAAGTGGGTATCACCGAAGTTCTCGTTACCTGTCTTACTTGGCCTGTCTTTGACAAGCGTCAGCATCGCTGTGCTCTACGTACTGTTCAAAAAGGTGAGGTTAAATTTCTGTATTTACATTTCTTGGGCAAACGATAAAGACCTTAGACAGCCTTTGTCGCCTCTAACTAATGTTAAATATATCTGAGAATCTATCTTTATTTTTCAATAAATAAAATCAATACATTTTTTAATGTTTGAAGGACGANAAAAAGGTGAGGTTAAATTTCTGTATTTACATTTCTTGGGCAAACGATAAAGACCTTAGACAGCCTTTGTCGCCTCTAAGTAATGTTAAATATATCTGAGAATCTATCTTTATTTTTCAATAAATAAAGTCAATAAATTTTTTAATGTTTGAAGGACGANATCGCTGTGCTCTACGTACTGTTCAAAAAGGTGAGGTTAAATTTCTGTATTTACATTTCTTGGGCAAACGATAAAGACCTTAGACAGCCTTTGTCGCCTCTAAGTAATATTAAATATATCTGAGAATCTATCTTTATTTTTCAATAAGTAAAATCAATAAATTTTTTAATGTTTGAAGGACGAGGAAGAGAGCAAATCTAGACAGAAAGTAATCAAGACGAGCAGGCTAATCACAGTGGAGCTAAAAGTACCTAGGCAACATGTACCTGCTGTTATCGGAAGGTCCGGGTCGACGGTGAAGAACGTGGAGAGTAAAAGTGGAACGAGGATACATTTCACGGAAGACAATATAGAAAAGCCTGATAGAACCTGTGTGATAAGAGGCACTCTAGAAGGTACTAATCTGGCTAAGGAGCTGATCAAGTCGATCATCGATAATCAGCCTGTTATTGAGACGTACGAAATACTGGTGCCGCAGAGAGCTTGTAATAAAATAATCGGGAGGAATGGCGAGACTAAACGGAGGATTCAAGCCAGTTCCAGTGCCAAAATCATCCTGGAGGACAGCTTTTCTCATGATCCAAGTATATAAATTTGTTTGAGTGCCTTTAAGGCCTGCTGTGCAGCCTTTTTGCATGGTTTTAAATATTAAGGTGTTCTTTAAGTTTCTTCCATGTTTTTCATACAAAATTAATACATGGTACGAAAGAAACTTATGGAACTTCTTAATATTAGAATGCCTCAATACTTGTCTAACTTAAATCTGGCCTCTAACAATAGATTATCTATGTTTAACAGATGCAGAAAGGAGAATCATTATCAAGGGAACAGCTGAACAGATAGCGGCAGCTATATTGCAGATCGAAGACAAGGTTCGCGAGGTGAAAGAAATACGTAGCAGGTTGGAAGCTTCTTCGGGTTCGAGGCAACCCAGAGGGAAATTGTCTCCCCATAATACTAGAGTGAATGCATCGGAACAGGCCTCAGTAACCGAAACCTCTTCGTCACAAGGTATTACTTAGCAACAGGTGTTTCTTTACTTGATCATTTCATATGAACTTTTGCCTTAATTACAGATTACACGATGGAAGTGTATGTATGTGCCATGGAAACTCCTAGTCAATTCTGGATCCACGTTGTCGGATCTGGAACGACGGATCTCGATAAACTGGTATCAGAAATGACTGCTTATTACAACGACGAGGAAAATCAACAGCTACACGCGCTGAGAAAGGTATATTAATTAAATCCCGTTGCCAGAGAGTTTAAACTAGCTTATTCGAGTTATTAGAAATAGAGACATTAATTATAATGAAATGTTGATATACAAACTTTCGAGTTAAAAATGGTTGAAGCAAAAATTAATAGTAATTCCTTCGTTCTGCTTGAGGTAACCGCAGGGCAAGTAGTAGCCGCGAGATTTAGTTGCGACGAGCAGTGGTACAGGGGAGAAATCGTTTTTGTAACCGACGATCAACGGTGCGAGGTTTACTTCGTCGATTTCGGGGACCGCGAGTTAGTCCACTTCGATTACTTACTGGAGCTACGAACGGATTTCCTCAGCCTGAAGTGGCAAGCGATCGAGTGCTCGTTGGCCAACGTGAAGCCACGGTGAGTGTTTCATTATTTCATTGACATCTGAAACTTCTTTGAAATATTTCCAGCGCAATATAAATCTCTAACTGTACATCGAGGCGGTTTCGTATTAAAAGTATTTATTGATACGTTAATAATAATTAATTGCTTAGTTCGCTGTCGTCCATGTTGCTCGATCTCGAACTCCCGATACCAGCCTCGCAGATCTCGTTGAACAACTCCGGGTTGACCTGCTCCATCATTTTCCACGCCAGGCTTTTATTTAACACCGTGATGTTCTCCTCGCAGTAAGCCAAACTGGCTCTTTTAAGCGCGTCGCAGCCGAACTCGTCAGCGACCAGAAGCCTACTCGCTATATTCTCCGGCGTTATCGTCTCGATTAGATTTCTCTCGCACAGCTCCTTCAATCCTATATCATAGATCAGGCATGTACTCTTACACTGATAGTTTGTTACAGTTTTTAATTCCGCGTACCCTGCAAACAGAACCGTTCGGCGAGAGACAAAAGCTGGGGCGCGAAGTTATCTAGATTGTCAACGTGGTCGCTGTAAATGTATCTCAACAATTCCTCCGTCACGTCTTTACCAAGATCGATCAGTTCGATCGAAAAAGGAAACTCCTGCAAAGGAACAAGCTCGTAAAGCTCAGATAATGAAATCAAGTATTCAAATAATTAAACTCACTCACCCATTATACAGCATCTCATAAAACAAGACTATTGAATTAGTATAAAGATTAATAAAAACACGCTGGGGAACTATGGAATTAATCTCACTCGGATGCTGGATGTTATTATCGTTAGAGATTTAAAACGGATTAATTCGCTTGACGAGAATCGGCACGGAGAAACGCCTGGCACGTACGTTCGAACGTTTCTGGGTATCCGATTTATCCTCGGACTCTTTGATCATGCCAGCGAGGACGCTGCTGCGAGCAGCTAGAACGCTGCTGTGAACCGGGATCTCTGTGCTCGTCAGATCACCGCAGATCAATCTTGTATCCGCGCCTAATGGATGCTTCAACAATCTAGCCATGTCCTGCAACGTTACAAATGAACTTTGGCACGCAGGAATTTAGGTGATTCAAATCTTCACGGTCGTATTAAGTGTTACGCTGATTGGAATTAATTCTCGTTGAATGAATAATAATATTTCATTTGTATGTTTTAGCGACCGCGAAGATTTCGATAGAACGTCTCCAATGTTTGTTAAACCTGCGATAAATTATGCTTCTCGCTCTCGTATTGAATTATCTGTATCTTAACCATCAGGAGCACCTCGCCATTGGGTTTCAAATGCCTGTCGACGATCGACAAGTCCCTGTACCCCAACGAGATGATGTCTGTGTACGATTTCAACTCGAGTATCGTCCTGCTAACGTGGCAGTACTCCCAGTGCTTGACGTCCGCGTTGAAGACTGCAAATTGAAATCGTATCTTCGCTTGTTCAGCCTCGTCTACCGTGCAGTTCAACATGTTCAGGCACAACACCACGGGGTTTATCATTCTCTTGCCTGTTCCCAAAACGATTCCTCAGAGTCAATCTTAATTGTAACGAGATCGAAGGTCTTACCATCGGGATTCTTCCAGAATCTGATGGACAGTGTCCAACTACTGTGGATACCGTTTATGTTCACGTCGAACGGCGGACTGTCGATCGAGCTCTTCTTCGAGATTGTCTTTTTGTAATTGGGAATAGGCCATGTGTATTTGAACACGACGTCTGAGACTGTCGGTACCAGTAGCTCCATTCTCTGATAGCTAAACGTGAAAGTCTGTATTTCAATTCCAATTCCTTTCTACTTTACTCCCCAATTATTAGTATTTGTTATTTGAAAAATTCAATAGGATATTTGTATTTAAACACGAGCTTATAACCAACGAGAAAGTCTGTGATTAGTTCGATTATGTCAGTCGTTTTTAGTTTATCCGGGAACAATAGCCTGTAATTTCCGTGGCATAATTCCAGCACGGGCGGAGGTTCGTGAAAGTGCGCAAAACGCTTCGCCGATCGTTGGGATGCATGCACGGGCAAACTTTCGGGGTATAAATCGTAAGTTGTACGTTAGACACGCGTGCGAGCGCCGCTGGCTCGTTGCCATTGCCGGGTCTTAATTTATCTTTATTTAACGAGCCTCTCTCGCCACGTGTAGGATTTTTCATCGGCTCTCGGGTAAACAAACAAACAAGTGATAGTTTCTTAGAAGTTACGAATCTCTTTAAATTATTACGATTAATTCCAGATAGCAGCGAATCAATATTCAAGCTCCTCGAATTTTCTTTGAAGGGTCAACGCCGTTTCAATTAAAAACGATGTAGTTATATCTATATGCTTCTATAGAACTTGCTTAAATTTTCTTGAGTCCTTAATTAAAAACAATGGCAAAACGTTGTAATTTTATTCTTGCTGTTAAAATTCTTTGTATACTTTAAATACCATTTTTTAAATTGAAATTATGTTTAATCTTAAAACACGCATTAAGAATTACACAGAAACTACGGTACTGTTTGTAAAAAATGTTAAAATTCACAGGAATTCTGATGATCAGAATGGGAATAGAATTCGCAGGTGAATTTAATCAATCTAGCCGAATACCGTGAATCGCGTGCCAAGGAACAGGTAATCACCGGGTGCAACCTCGAAGTAGTACACCACACACGATGGTCTTCGAGTTTCGAGGGCGAGCCCTCGTTGCCAGAAACCCGCAGACCACTCTACGCTTTCATCGGCGAGGAGCCATCTTTTCGAGAATCAACTAAAAACCACGGCAGAGGCCGAAGGAAACCACCTGCTAATTTCGACAGCGGTTGCTGTCGTCGATCGAACAGCCTCGAGATTCGATCAATCCGGAATTAAAACAGAAGCATCTCAAACGGACTCCGCTGCTTGTTATACACCGGCAGAGTCAGCGTAGGATTCGTCCGATCAGTTCGCAAACCACTTAATCACGGCAAACACTTGATAAGAGAATTTCAACGATTTTTCTCTTAGCGAACGATGAAACCCGAGCGGGTGTCACGTTTTCTCTTTTCACACTCAAATTGCCACTTGACACTGTTGCACGCGCGGTTTAAAAGCCACGGTCGCACGTTGAAAAATGTATACTTACGTAAACACACGCGCATTTAATGTCACGTGAAATTAATGCCAGCAACGAAAGTTTTCAGATTCGAGCTTTCAGACGAATCGAATAACTAGTGGTAATTATCTATTAAATGTTCTTTCTACAGCCAGTAACAGACTCTCATGTGAAATTGATATTACTGAGGATCAGAACTGATTTTCCTCGTTTAGGAATATTACCGAGCGAGGATCGTGGAACGACTGAGAGACCATTCTGACCAGATCCACCGTTCGTCCACTTGATCTTCTCGCACGTGTAACGCCTCTAGTTTATAAATGGAACGAGACATCCGGAAAGTCTCGGTAACTGGGAACGCACGCACCATTCTTTGTTTCGTGATACCACCCTGAATTCCTCACGGAAACAGGGTTAATGGTAATTGCATCGAGGAATCATGCTCTTACGTAAAGCCAGTAATTGGGCCAGCAGATCAGAGCTACGAGTTAATCCGACTGCTTCGATACTTTTTATGAAGAAACAGAAAGAAGTGCAGTAAAGGATTATCAACGAGTTTGAAGAGAATTGAAGGTTTATCAGAAGACTTATCAAGATAGAATAAAGAGATCCTGTTCTCCTAGAATATTTCAACGATTAAATAAAATGCAACATGAATTTTACTGAAAATAGATAAAAAGAAATATGATAAGGAATATTTAAATAGTTAATAAATTCCTATGAGTTAATTCGACTACTTTGATACCTTTTATGAAGAAATAGAAAGAAGTGCAGTAAAGGATTATCAACGAGTTTGAAGAGAATTGAAGGTTTATCAGAAGACTTATAAAAAAAGAATGAAGTTCTCCTAGAATATTTCAACGATTAAATAAATTGCTACATGAATTTTACGGAAAATAGAAAAAAGAAATATGATAAGGAATCACTGTTATCCCAGAATATTTAAATAATTAATAAATGCAATTACTCTTCCGTTGAAGCATGCGAAGCTGAATGAAAGAGCAACGCAATAAGAGATTCCGATTCTCCTGGAATGTTCAGCTAATCAAGCGCAGAAACAGCGTTGAAGCGTAAACATTTGCATACTGTTTGTCTCGAGCGTAGAGGGAAATTAGCAATTAAAACAAGTTGCACGTCAAGTGACGTTGGAAAAAAGTTTCCTACTTGTTATACTCTATATTATATTTAGTCGATTACGTATCACGTGCGTAATTGATGCATTAAATTCTTGCGGGAGATGTCACGCATTTCTGGCCCTGAATCCTTGCCAATTTGCATAACTCCGCAGTTACCGAGTAATGCCAATGTTGCGTTGAAACCCGTTTTATTGAGACAATCGGCAACTTTATAGCTCACACAGTTTTAGGCGTACCGATCAGATTACCGTGATATAGAATTGATTACAAATTCAAACTGTTTTAGTATTGAACTGAACGTATCATTAAATATTAATGAAGTTTCCGATTTTACGTTTCAGTGAGAACGAATGGTCGACCGATGCTTGCGAGAGATTCGCCGAATTGGTTTGGGTGGCTCAATGGAAAGTTCTCATAGCCAAAGTGCGAAGGTACAAGGAGCGTACAGGATTCAGCTACAGAAGATCTCACCGCGAGGGTTCGCCCATCCCTTGCGTCGAGCTGTTCGACAAAACCGACGACAAGGTACGGAAAACAATTTTATAGACAAATAATTAAAACAGAAAATGATTATTAAATTCGTTATAGGAAATCAACGTCGGGCAGGAGTTGATAAACGAAAGCCTGGCGGAGCCGGAAGAAGCTCTCTTGTCAGGAGCCTCTTCGACGTTGTCTTTGTCAACGCGGACTGTTTCAAGCCCTACTTCTGTCTCTCCGTTGGCAAAACGAGCTTTCGACTCTGAGACGCCAGCAAAGGGCGGGTACGACTCGAACACAGAGTCTCTTAACACCTCGAACATCGAGCTGAATAACGTCTCGACTCCGTTGAAAGTTGAACATATTGACTTGTTAACACCGAAAGTAAGCGATCTACTACTAACTTTTAATTTTCACTTTTCATCGTAAATAAATGAATGCTTATTTTTCTGATCAGAAATAAAATGTAGAATTGGGTTGATTTGTATTACAGAAAACTGGGGGACAGATCGAGGAGATCGACCTGGTGACACCGAAGAGGGACGAGTCGAGTCGTTTGATCGCGAGCGAGTCGAGAAGGTGGGCGGAGGACGGTAGCGGTGATTACATGCGGAACGGAGATAAGCACCGTCGCGGGAAATCGGCGAGTTCCTCGTCGAGATCGATGGCTTACGCTCCGGGTGGTTGCGAGAGCGACTTCACGGACGACTCGGAACTGGAGCTGGGGTAAATCGAAAGAAACCAGCCATATTTCGCACGCTTTCCTTTAGCATAGTACGTTTCAGCCTGATTCAACAAATCTTTCCGAGCAACATTTAATTACGATGTTAGAATAAGGTTCGGGTGTATTTTTTTTTTTATACCGTGAGAAGCATTGCTTGTTTGAATATCTCAGTTTTCAAGTGTTATTACTATTTCAAGGAGGAGATATTTATCAGTACTTTTAAATATACTTTTAACAGTACTTTTACAATACTTTTAAATATTTTCGAGAAACGTTTAATTAGGAGCTTTATTTATTTTTTAACATTTCTGTTTTCAAATATAAATTAATCTTGATGAAGAAAGATAGAATAGATGCTTTAGAGTCTCGAGATACTTAATTAAGATCTGACAAATCTGCATCATCCTGATTAGTACCTTTAATTAAATGTACGCTCAAACCGTGTGCCTTAAACTGCTTGTAATCGAAACAGTATATACTTAAAACACGTAGAATCTAAGAGACGAGTATTAGTAACATATATATGTAAGGAAAGCCACGTAGATCGTTCTATTTTTATAAGATAACTTAATTAGTTAAGAGCTGATTAGTTATACCTGATCAGTAGGAAATAAATGAACCCTTTATGCCTGAAATTTAAACAAACCAGCTCTTCCTATATATCTATTCATTTATTTCCTGTCGATCGGACAAACCGCCAAACTTGATTGTACCTAAGATACGAGGAACTTCTGTTGCTTCTTTAGTTTATTCTATAAGAGATTTATTTTTGTTTCAAAACTCGGCTGTTCGAATGGCATAGATCGCAGGGCTGTTTTATACGGTTGTTAACTAAACGATTACAAATACTGTCGCTAAGAGAACGATTGAAAAATGTTTACAATGGATTAAAAAATTGCAAAGAGTAATTTCCCGAAGTGACAGAATTCGTAGTAGTTTAGTTGCCAGCCTAAGGAGTTGGATAAAATTCTTAACTCTGGTTTTAACATTGCCAATCGCCCCTTCAACGATTAACTGTAAGCGAAGCGAGATGAATAAAACGTGTAAGCAATATAATACTCCGGGTGTGCGATGAACCCTGAATCGTTCCCTTTCACTTTATCCAATCTGCTTTCTCGGATTACGGCATCCGCGATACAGCGCGGCGATTTTTCGGAGGTTCTTGCCCGCCGGTAAAAGCGGCGGCGAGCCGGGCAAAAACCAGGGGACGAGGAACTCAACTGGCGGTAACGGCAAGAAGAGGACGAAGAAAGTACGATATCGGAAGTTGTTGCACAGTGAGTAAAGAGAACCTGCTCATCCGACACCGGCTAAGAAACCGTATCCGCTTTTACGGTTTTCAGCTACGACGTTGAAACCCGACCGCGCGATTCCATCAATTTTTTACACGAGTTCTCGAATAGATTGTTCACTCAAAATCAGGAAGGAACCGACGGATCGATCTGAAAATATTCAAGCTTCTACTAGCACTAGAGTACTACCTCTCTGAAGTTTTTAAATGAAATCTCATGCATCAGAATTGTAGGGAAGAATATTGAAAATCTCTAAATGATTAATTGGAAGATCTGAAAGAATTTATGGAGGTACTACTAGTATCAATGTAGATTCGTGTTTAAAATTGTAAAAATGATTAGGGTAAATAAAGAAGTAATTACTGTCTCGTGGAAGTCGTGGGGTTTGGTAAAAACGAGAAAGCTGCGGCGAAGCGAAACCGTATAAAACGACGGTGCACGCGGCGAGCTGTCGTCAGTGCGAATATCTAAACCTAAGTGGAAACGAGCAAACCTGGAATATGAATAATTTGGTAATTATTTAAGTATAATCTAATTTTAAGGTTTCGAGCTAATCCGATACGCATCTATGCATATTGTATTGAATTGTTAACGGTGCATCTACAGTGTAACAACAATACGTTTGTTCATTTCTTTAATAGGACGTAATTGGCATTGATAACGCGTAGGTTTCAAAGAGGCCGACAGTTTTTCAACGGTAGAGTCACTACTAATTGCTCCTATTAGATCAACTGCTAATCACCGGATGAACTTTGATGATATCACGCTCTTAAATTATGCGGATACGAGATAATTGCTCGAGCAAATAAACAGAACGTGTTTCATCGATTAATAACTGGTCGTTTAATCGGTTATTGAGAGATACAGGATTTGTAATATGTCTCATCAAGTGAAAATCTTTTGGAATTGTATTGATTAATTATGTCTCATCAAGTGAAAATCTTTTGGAATTGTATTGATTAATTATGGAATATGGTAGAACGTTTGGGAAATGATGTATCAAATGTTAATATAAGTTTTAGTATGCCAGTTTTAATTCTCAGCATTTCTCTAATTAAATGAAAGGGATTAGCAAATTGGTATTCATCAATTATGATTTATGAATTTCTTTGATTCATACATTTGCTTATTAAATATTGATACCAATTTTACTAAATTAAATTAATTCTATTATTCCTCTAATTATATGAAAACTCTTACGGATTAAAAAACTTCTTCTATTGAATATAATTTCATTCGAATATAGTCTCAGCTTTCTATGACTCTTCTAATTACTTGAAGGCCATTAGGGATTAGCAAATTGCTTCCATCAATTATGATTTATGAATTTCTTTGACTCCTAAACTGTCTTATTAAATATTAATAGAAATTTTAGTAAATTGAATTAATTTTACTATTCCTCTAATTATATGGAAACTCTTAGGGATTAAAAAATTGATTCTATTCAATATAATATGATTTGAACATAGTCTCAGCTTTCTATGACTCTTCTAATTAAATGAAAGCCCTTAGGGATTAAAAAATTGGTTTCTTCAATTATGATTTACAAAAATCTTTAAAGCATTAACAAAAATTGTAGTATTAATAATATAAATTAAGTACTGATATAGATTCTACTAGATTAAATAACTTCAATTATTCTTCTAATTACATGAAACCCCTTAGATATTAAAAAATTGCATAAATGAAATATAATTTCATTGGAACATCTATTAATTTGCTGAGAGTCTGTTTTCTGTGACTCGTCAAATTGCGTGAAACCCCTTAGGGATTGAAAATTGTACCGATCAATTATGATCTGATTAGAACACGTTTAATTGGAACGTGAAGTTCGCCGAAGGGTAATTGCATTTACCTTGACCTTCTTCTCTTACTCTGGCATTAAATAATTATAGTCCGCGTCATCGTCGAGTAAGAAGGGAGAAGTGCGATCGGCTTAATTAAATCTCTGGCGCTATCGAATAATAATTAACGAATCCGACGTTACTTTCAACCGATCCGGTTTTGATTTTTGGCCTCGAGGATTTATTAAATCGAAGGTGAACCCCAGCTGAATAAGAACGCGCGTCGGATGTTTTAACCTTTAGAGGCTGAAGATCAGCCTGCCGTGAAATGCATGGTCAGTAGCACATCGTTTAACACGGCTTTATGAAAATAAGAGAGCCTAAGCGAAACTAATAGCTGAAACCCAGAGTCACGCTAATAACGATAGCCATTTTTCCATCGAACCATTCGCATCCTATGGATATTATTATAAAAAGGCCTGATCTTTCACGAGCCAATAAATCCATCGATTATTTTTTATTTCAAAATTTTTATCAGAATTTAAGAATCCTTTAATATCATGAGATTCTAATCGGGTAGTAGTACAATTCTTATGATTCTCAGAATTTTCTATGCATTTGCAGGAAAAAATCTTTAAGATCATATACCAGAATTTGGTGAAATCTGAATATCTTTTACTATAAGGAATTTATAGATCAAGTTGGAATACAGGCTTATTCTACTCCTATAGAAGTGCATCCCTGAATTTTTTCATCAAATACCATCCTAAGAAGCACAAAACTGCCTACAATTCATGTTTCAAAATTTAAACAAAAATTCTATAAAATATTATATAAAAAGTATTCTCATACGTTCTACTGTAGTACTACATTCCTCTAAATTCTCAGAAATTTCCATACCTTATATTCCAAGAGAAGAAATATCGAACATCGTATGCCATCTCTCAGAATTGGCAAAAATTTAATCTAATCTTTTTACCATAAAAAATCAATGGATCCATTTGGAAATATTCAGGCTTGAACTACTCATATAGAAGTACGTCTCATAATTGTTTCATCAAATTCCATCCACTAGAATCCAAGAAGAACTAAACTGCCTAAAATTCGTTTCAGAATCTAAACAGGAGTTTCATAAATCATATAGACAATATTCTCACACGTTCTACTCATATAGCAGTATTCCTTTTCCTTCATCATTTATGATTTACTCATCAAATTCCATCCACTAGAATCTAGAAAAGACAAAACTGCCTGAAATTCGTTTCAAAATTTCAACAAAAATTCTATAAACTCTATACAAAATATTCTCATTTACCTAATAACACGGTGTCGATTTCCATCTGGCTGACAGTTGAAAAATCGTTGATTGCAGACAGTAACGTTGCTTCTTTTGTGCGGCGTCTGCGGTGCTTTGGCCGGACGTCGTTACCTGGCGATACCCGTCGACGGGCTCGACGTGATCGAGCTGAGCCCGCTGGTACCAGCGAGCAGCAGGATCACACGGCAAACCGAAGCTTACGTACCAGTACCAGTTCCTAGCGAGGAGATCCAGGCTCGTCCCGAGAGGTCCGCGCATATCCTGGATTACGTCGACTTCGGCGGACAAACAGGATCCAACGGAGCCTTCAGCTGGTTCGCAGATTACCCGGCGCATCACTGATCCATGGATTTCACTGATAAATCTTGTTCCACAATCCGGTTTTAATAATTGTTCATAATTTAGTTCATATTTAATATTAGGACACTTGATCAGGACACTTGCCAGAGTTGTATCATTCTTTAGGATGAGAAATTAGGATGACAAGGAATATCAGGAATTATTGATGTTAAATGTAGGTATAAGAGATTTATAGAAAAACAGTGTTCGTAAGGAGAGAATGTAAGATTATTGTTACAATAAACGTTTAAAAAAAGAATGTTCAGTATGAGAATTATTAGAACAGGGTTTAAAAGAGACTGCTACAAGATTTGTTATATGATTTAGACCCAAGGACTTTAAGAAGTTGCTGTTACAAGCTTGTAGAAAAATCATATCCAAGGTAAGGAAGGAATTTAACAAACTGCTGTTAAAGTAGAAGAAATTGCTGCATTTGTTATGTGATTTACACCCATGGAATTTAAGAAGTTGCTGTTATAATAATCTTGTAGAAAAGTAATATCCAAGTTAAAGAAGGAATTTAACAAACTACTGTTACAGTAGAAAAAATTGCTACAAGATTTGTTACATGATTTAGAACCAAGGAACTTAAGAAGTTACTCTTGCAACAAGATTATAGAAAAATGAGAAGAGATAATAAAAATTCTAACACTGGTACATCTCTCTTACTGACAGACATTCTATCCTCAATTTGAGAACTATTACAAGATTACAAATAATTGTAAAAAATCTCAGCGCTTCTCAGAACAAATTTATACAAGAAGCAAAAGAAACTGAATGCAAATAATGAAGAAAGGCGTGACGAGGATGGTGAATGGGAGCTGTGATCAGCTTACAGTTCTGAAGAAGACACGAAGGGATGAACGAGGCTAAGAAATCTGAGCTGCCACGACGACTTAGAGTAATAATAGTATTTATTTTCCGGTATATGCTCATACCTATCGTTACAATACAATAAATAGCGAGAGAACGACAGAATCCTTGTGTCTCTTTTACATCTGTTACGTTTAATATCTATACTGTGTGTCAATCATTTTTTTCATTAGGTACAACGATAACAATCTCGTCGAGGCGAGCATCGCTCGATTTAACGAGCCGACGATTTTCACGGATCCACTTAAGTACCTACGTAATACGCCTATATCCCCGGAATCGGTGATAAACGATAGGATCGATCGCTTATTATCCTCGTCACGCTCTCCTCGATCCCCTCCGCCGCCTCGTCGCTCTTTTCGCGGCTCGCCGAGAAATTCGACAAACACGCGACTACCTTTAGGAAAACAATCGACGCGTTGATAAAACGTTTCAGGAACTTAAGAGCACCGCAACAATCGTACCGTTCATTTTAAAACTGACACAAGTCTTTCGTGTCTCTTTCAATGGCCAATTCTAAATCATACAAAGCATTGACATTCTGTAAGATATTAAATAGTTACCGATAATTACTTACATCAGTTTGAGAATAAACGGTCCAATTATAAATAGTCTGTTAAAGCAGATTCTTTGGAATTCATTTTGCCTGTACACTAGTCGATACAAAACATGGAGCCTGACGAGTAGACTGCGAATGTTACTTAGTAATTTTACAAGAAGACGAACGAAAGGTTTCAGTTTCATCCACAGTCCACTGGCAAGCGATAAACCTTTGTACACAACAGAGTTCACTGAACTCTAAAAGCTTCTTTTATAGATTCTATTTAGAGGGAAAGTAGAACGTTATTCCTGATTTACAAAATCGAATCATTCTGTAACGTGGCTTATTCTTCTTTAAGGAATGCCTGGATTATCCAGCGTGAAGAGGATAATAAATGTTTAATCGAGTCGAAACACGTCTCATTAGCAACCCACCAGCGTGACATCAAAATCAATTAATCCCTTCCATTACTGTTACTCCTCCAAAACGATTTTCCCTTTAACAAAAATGTGAGGAACAATTGAAAACTTCACATGTGAATAACAAGAATTCCAAGTAATTTTCACTTGAATAAAAGTAACATTTCGATTGTACTAATTAATTTAATTACGAAACTAAAGAATCTTTTATAAAAAGAATCTTTCCTGTTTTAGATTGCGTCGAGTAACTTCGGGGAAGTATCGAATTCGCTGGAAAGTTGCACAGTTTTTTATTTTTATTTGAAAAACAACCTCTCGCAGTTTTCCGGGATATTACGCACGGGTAGATGGTATCGTCTCGGAAATATAACGTAACTAAACTTATCCGTAGTCACGCGAGGGAGCCGGGTCTGCGTCGGCGAAGTTGCCGGACGTTAGAACCGTGTGCCCCGTGGCAGGTGTTTCGCGAGGAGAAGATTGAGCGGAATTAATTGCACTGCTTTTTGCACCGGTGATAATAACGGCGATGATAACGCTCCACGCGAGCTCGGACTTAGTTCCCCGGCTTAAAGTTGCACGAGCCAAGAGTTTAAGAATTCAGAAACATTTTATTATTTAAATAAGTACAGATTGTTTTTTTTATAAGGATGGAAACGTTCGATGGAAGTATTCAGGCTTATGTTATTTGTACAGAAGTACTTCTCTGAATTCTATCAACTAGAATTGTAGAAATACTAAGAATCACAAAATTCGAATATCAAAGTAAATTTATCAAAATTAAAATTCTTCGACAGGCATTAAAAAAATTCTCACATGTTCTACTTATGTAATAGTACATTTCTTATGATTTTAAGAATTTTCTACACGTTAGATTTAGAAGAAAGAAAAATCGTATGTCAGAGTCTGATGAAATATGAAAATCTTTGAAGATCATGATTTTCATGAATTCTTTTTTACTGTAAGGAATCGATGGACCGAGTTGGAAATATTCAGGCTTGTATTACTTGTACAGAAGTACTTCTCTGAATTTTTGCATTGAATTCCATTCGCTAGAACCAGAGAAGAACACATCAATAATCTATGTATAAAGAGATACCCCTTTAAAGTACAAAATCTAAGAGTTTATTTAGCCTTCTAATACACTTCTGATGATTCTCAGAACATTTCATCAATCAGAACCTGCGAAATAAAATTGTGAATGAAATATCTCAAATATAAAATTACAAAATTCTGCATCAAACTGTTGCACCTACTTCGATAAATAAAATGAAGATCGTGCCTGCAGAGTTGAGGAC
>SHCU01000247.1:158902-169341 GCA_004307685.1 Ceratina australensis | reverse complement strand
AAGCGTTACTATTTCCTTACGTTATTATCGCGTTACTATTACTACAGCATGTGAACGTGAAATGACTCGCACGAGTTGAGAATCTCTATGATCGTCGGAATCAGCGCGTGTTCTGAACAGACATGAACGTACTATCCTCAGCTGCTCACGTTGACGCGTAATTTATAATAAAATAACTTTATATTTAAAATATAAGTATGATGTTCAAACGAGTGAGAATTTTAATTGACCAGCAATCTTAAAATATTCATTCAGAATCGGGGAACATGACCATGTAATATATTTTCCGCAGCTATGCATATCTAACTTTTAATGCATAGCGATTTGTATTTTATTAACATATTATTTAAATAAAATGTATTTAACAAAGATACTTCAGAAATAATACTTTTGTTGATTAATAATACTTGCTGATTGATTTACTCATAAAGAAGTCACGAACTGTTATCATTTAATTTGAATTTCTTTCATAATTGTACTGATATTTTATATTTATATTATTAATTTATTTGGATTGTACGCTACGCAGTTTGTTAAATTCTACCAAAACTACTCTACGGTTAATGTAAAATTACTGAACATTTCTCATTTTACGATTTCTACAAATTGTATTCTAATATTTCTATTGTCAATAAAATTACTTTAAAAAGTTGAATTTGCATTCGCTTTTATATCACTGCACCACCGTTGTATATAATTATCTTTCAAAGCAACATCTACCACGGTCGCCGATCGATCATTTAGCTTGTACTACTGATTGATTTCGATCGCGTGGACTGGTGACTGGTACCAGGACACGCTCGGCGATTAAGTTCGAGGGGAAGGTCCAGAGTTTCGAGCGTGAAAATCTACCGGAAGCGCAATCGAGGGCGCAGACGCGGCTCTTATAGATTTTCCTGACGGTAGCTCGATGTTCGTATGATACGGACACAACAGCTCCTGGGGGGTTGCTAGTACACGATGAGGGTGGCGGTTCGGCTGACTAGTAGCGTCCACGGAAGGGAAAAGGAACTGCGCACAGTCGGAGGTGGTGGAATCGGAGGTGGAGGAAGAGCAGGAAAAAGAGGTAGAGGTAGGCGGTAGGAGTAGGATATAGCGAGAGGACAGAAGCGACGGGCTAGGCCAACCGTCTACACCGTGAACTGCCCGATCGGGAATGAATAATCTCGCGTATAGGTGGTGCCCGACGTGAAGGATTTGGACATGTGACCAAGGGTGGGTGCATCGTCGGGATGCATCTTCGTGGTGCATCGTTGTACTCGTACTTACGCGGTTAAACACGTGGCCCCGTCCTCCGATGCGTTTCCTGAATGATAGGTGAGTCCTCCTCACGAATTTTTATTTCTGCCCGTGTTATCGTCCAGATTCCCGGCATCGCACGTCACCAAACTATTAATAACGTTCGCACGGTATTTTCAGGATCGTTTACACTATTTAACATACGCGAGGAACAATTACTATTATAAACATTTGTTTTGAAAATAAACTGCGAGGGTGTTCGTTGAATTTTTTAAGTGGTGCAATGCTCTTTGATTTTACGCGCTGTTTTCACCTGATTGTTATGTATAATTAATTTTAGTTTTATGCGCATGCATACGATGTGTCAACGTTTGATTGCCGGGCGCGGTTCTCATTACTTTGGATAAGATTGTTTGTATGCAATCGAACAATTTGTAAGTCGAGAGTTTTCCTTTACTGTGACTTTTTTTTTTACTTTGAAATGAAAAATTGTTTGATAAGAAGTATTTGCGACATTGGCTTTGCCAAGATTTAATTTATTATCAGTTCACGTCGCTATCGTTATCATTTTACCGAATAGCCTTGAAATTTAAAGCAATACGTACTCCAACATTTCATTTGACGGCGATTAGTGAAGTTATCAGGTGCTTCTACCGATAATATCTATTAGTAATTTTGTATCGATCTTATAAAGTGACACCATAACGCCGTAAACAAACTGTTATACTTTTAAATAATTTTTAATACCTCTCTTCGGTTAATAAGAACCTTCTTTGTTTCGGAATCATAATATGTTTGTAAGCTTTCAAGTGATATTTCGTGTGAAATAAACCTTCCTTCCTGTTCGCGAATTATTTTTATTTTTAAATGAAGTAATACTTGTCATATAACATTGAAACGAACCACTTGAAAAGCTTAACCACTCGGCGTTTTTATTAACACACGAGTTTTGTACGACTTTGACTGGTTATAACTTTATAACAGTAAGGACAAAGTACTTGCTCGCTCATAAAGGAGTTTCCTTAAGTAGATATTTATACCGCGGTCAATTAAAGTATATTCATTTAAACTTTACAAACTTCACGCACTCTTTAAAATTGAGTTTCTTTTTTTATTTCGCTGAAAGCAAATTTAATTTTTCAATGCATATGACGTATTCGTATTGTCCTTATCTTGTGGTAAACATTTATTTACGTAGTCGTTAAATTTTTTAACCGAGGATGTAGGAAAGGGATATTATGTCTGTACTTTTACTTATCGGATGATTTCGATACGAAAGGTAGTGGGTTACCGGGGAAAGTACGAGGGGTTGAATTGGGAAGTGGGCGTGAAGGTTGATTCATACTGGTACGGCGTTCTATAATATAATAGCCCTCCATATAGCTATACTTCGGTAATAAGAACTACCGCATTACCAGATTTAGTGTTGTACTTATAAAACAAAGATCCAACCAAGGTGACGCATTTCGTCCTATTTTATGCATCCGTGATAGCAATTTGAGGCTTCAATATTTTCATGGTAACTTACACGTAGAATATTATATTTATTGAATCATAAGCATTTTTTTAATATTTTGTTAAAATAGATAAGATAAATATCATTTACTTTGACGGTCAGATTTTAGAGCCTATATAAATTTATAGCAACATCACGTTTCCACTCAGCCTGTTGATAACATTCTTTAGAAACTGCTTAATTCATTTCTCCTGATAATCTGCGGCCGGTTGCCAACCGCAGGTTCCTTTCTCTTTCTTACGTTTCCTGCTACCGTGTTCTTTCGTGTAGCGATAAGAAATAACAAATTAATGAAGGCGACGATAATTCCCTTTGTCTCGATTCCATAATACAATTTTATGGTTCTGTTAAATCCGTTAAATTAATTATTAATTTGTATACATAGCTTAACACTTTTGTTCTCGCGGACTATCGCATTCTTATTTCTTGTACATTTAAGAGCAATAAATAATCACGTGTGTAAAAATCACATTGTTTCATTTCCTGAATCTTAATGGGCTAATTCCAGGTATCGTGAAATTAATAGTATGCCCCTTACAAACAAATTTTCGTGACTTCTGCCTTGAGGGAGGAAGCTCTTTTGGGGAAGAACAATACGCACAAGTACGCATTGTCATGAAGGCGGACAAAAAATTCTGCTTCACTAATATCGCGAGCGCACGTGAACATTGTTTAACTTCGTACTTGTACAGCTGATGAATGCAAGCGGCACTACACCCTCTGTCGCATTTTCAAAGTAGGAAGGTTGCATATTCAAAAGGTGTCACAGAAGCTTCTGCACGTAAAGCATAAACATTTGTTACATGTATGTATTATATATTTAATTTTCATTTATTATTAATTGGAATTTGCTTAAGTATAATCAATCGATAAATGTTCTTCCATATTTTATTGCGGCTCGATCAGATTGATTAGGGCCTATCTGGCTTGTCGTTGCCACGTAGATATCACAATCAAATTTAATATACATGTGTATATACGTAAATGGCGATATCTACTATGTACGTACTTATCTAGTTTAAATAACAATGAAGTGCCGGTGATGCATACATATATGCATATACATATACAATATAAGGGGTATAGATAAGTATAAAGACAGCATTGTTACCGGTACTTATATCATGTCCCTTATACCAGATGCATTACCACGTTGCGTATTTCTTTATGGACTTAAGATTAAATATGCGGGCACGTGGTCAGAGCGAAACATGCGGAAACATGAACAGCAATGTAAAAGAGGTGAAACCCATTAGTTTCCTGTTTTACGCGTTTCGCTGTTAAAACTCTTTTGTCGTTACATCCGGGCACGGGACAATTGGGGAAAAATATTCAGGTGCCGCGTTATTCAGATCATCTTGATAATCGCTGTTAAACTCTATTCTTCGAGTGCGCTCGATAAACATTTTATTTCTTGAACCGAGTTTTCAGTTCTCGTGTATTCGACGGCACCTTTTAGTACGTAGTAATATTTACTGTGACCTCTTACGTGTACAATGATTGGACGGTGACTTCGATTAAAACGAGGAATCATTTGGGACCTGATACGCTATGTGGCAACTGCAACCTATCGTTAGAAACTTTCGGTATCGCAGATAGAACGCGCGCGAAGCGCGACTCCCAGCATATTTAATTAGTCGCCGTGCAATGAGCGACAATGATTAAATGTAGACGCTCGTAAAGTTAGTCAGTAATAACCGCGCGTTGCTTTGTATAAAATTATATTGAATTGAAGACGCGTAGACACGTAAACCCTTTGAAAAATATTGTTTCTGTCCGCGAGCGTGGGTTTATTCGGACGAAACGAACTGTGAAAAATCATACGTACAGACGAAAAATGTGTGTCATCGCAATCAGCGCACCGTGGAAAGCCTTTTCGATGTACCGATATCGTTATTATCTTTTATTTCTGTATTTGAATGGGTTATTTTATCTAGTTATTCCGATAAAGAGTTCGTCGTACGAATTTATCAGCCAGTGAATAAGCAGCGTCGCGTAACGTTTTTTGATTTACAATCGCGAAACTTAAAGAGGGAAATAACACTGTCAATAATTTTTATTTTCGACAACTTCTCTACAGTGCGAGTGATTCGCGTAAACAGACGTCGCGTAGTAACAATGTAGAGAAATAGATTTGCAACTTTAAATAGAGTTCAATTATCAACTGGCAGTAAATTAGTGAAATGTAAGTACCTTGATATTTGTAATTGAACACTAACTCCTGTAGGGATTTCTTATATTTATTTTAAACAAATCGTTTCTTAACCTTCATTCTTGTTTCTAATAAATGACGTTCGTCTCAGTTGTGCATACTCATGTTACGCGAATGCATATACTTATGCATAGTATTATTATGCTAACTTTTTAACACGTTATTGTTAGAAAAATCTGAAGGAAATTTTCGTTAACAACAGCTCAGTACTCCACTATTTTTATCGTTATTGCCAGCGATAAGGTATCGGATATCCTATTGCAGCTTTTATTTTTAACAATCAACGGTAAAGCCTCTGAGTAAATTTCAGTAACGTTCAGTGATTCAGTCGTGACATAAACGGTTATCATGTAACATTATTTGTACAGAAAAGGTATGTTTGTATCTGGCCATCAGTTAAGTAAAGAAAAATTATGTTCACTGCACAATTAGTGAGTTTTAATTGCGTTGTAATTGTTCTATAATAACAAAAATACGTGAAATTTTTCCTCTTGACATCGATGATAAAATGAATAGTTGTACTGTATTTTGTGTACAAATCGTAGATACTATAAATGCATTTAGCAATACGCGTATGGACAGGAATCGAAGCCGGGTTGATCCGTAGGGATTGATTAAATTAAAACTGACATAAAGATATGCTTGCGGTATCGATCGCGTGTGGTGTATGGACATATGTATATCGCGTATTAAATGAAGTTGTACGACTGAAATTCGTGATTCAATTACAATAAGAAATTATCTGTCGCCCGTAAAACGGTTAATAATTTCCAGTATTTTTAGTAAGCTAATGGGGCAAGTCGCTTGGCGAGCGCAAAGCAAGTTACACTTATTCTTCTCGACGTTTCATCTCCCGTCACGTTTCGTCTTACATTTCTAATTAACCACCACGTACCGGATTTACGTAACATCGGGTCGGATTACTTTATTAGACATTCCGTGTGCATTCTTTCATTATGTACGCCGCGAACGTTACTTTGTTCACTTCGTGATTATGCGGCACGTGCTAAAACCGATCGACGTTTTAACGTTTAAGTCCAGCGCTTCGAAGGTAGTATCATCCGCGGTATCGATAGCACACGTGGATCATACTGTTAATTTGACATCGAGAAATTCAATCACTTCTCAAAAGTGATCATTTAAAAGCAGAACGAAATATTTGCGTGTTATTACAATCTACGATCATTTGTTGCTTAACATCTAAACGACAGGATCACGATTATTTTACGTGCTCGTACATAAATATTTTATAAATGCCTACGGCAAGCATGTAGTTACGGATCGCACTCGGAATCAGTTGTAAAGCGTATAAATACTCGCTGAAAATATTCGCGGAATGTATCATGGCTTCTATGCATGTTCGGGCTGACATACGTTGAAGACAATTTTCCTTTATGTGTGTCACGCGTACTCATACCGGGCACTTCAATACAAAGAACCTGAGAGAAAGGAAAACACTGAGGGAAAAGTAAATCAAGGGCTAAGGGTAGAAAATGCAACTGCGCGGGCGAGCCTACGCGCATTATTTACGTTGTTACAATAAAGAATATTATTCTGCGATTATTTAAAGTATGTAGATTTAATAGAAGTTAATTAATATGTACAAAAAATATGCCATTTTATTAATAATATTTCCGTGCTTCGTAGCTTGTTAAATTAAATAGCTTAAGCTACTTTTAATAGTTGATTTATATAAAAAGATTTTCATTTCCTCGTGCTCGTGGCAAGAAACTGTTAAGTCGTTAACGACGTTCCCTCGCATTCGAAGTAAAATCTGGTTTTCTGTTCTTCTCTGCTTGTTACTTGCTTCCACTCTATTTGCACCCTGAGGCTGCAAATTAAGCGGAAGTGTAATCGCCAGACTTAACGCACGATCCAGGAGGTTGTTGTCTGCTGCGTTTAAATTCGCACCATTTAGGTCAACTTAAAAGTTGAAATTCACTCATTTACGCGCGCAAACAACTTAACCCTTAATTAATTTGTCCTAATTATTTTGCTACCTTTATAATTGTACGTATTGTTGATTTCAATCGATTTCGCAGCGATCACAATTGAGGCGACGTTCGGTGTTAACAGCGGTAGTTAGTCGAATGCTTCTCAGTGGTCTTTCAGTAAGACTCGGCTCCAAGGCTCCAGTTACTTGACCGAAATTTTCCGAGTCTCCTTTTCGCGTTTCTTGAGCATCTTTTGACTTTCTGTGTCATTGATTTATACTAACGACGTTTCATTCTATACATGCATCCTATGGTACCAGTTTTCATGTACATGTTTCGTACATGCAGTACAAAACATGTCTTTTCTGCACGCTTCATTTAGTCCACATATTTTTTATTCGATAGAATAAATGTGATTAATTGCGAGGCCAAAAATGGTGATTTATATTTAGCATTAAATGTCATAAGATAAATAGATTAAGAGTAAGATTAGATATAATATTACGTATTATTAATATTACGTATTATAATATTACGTACGTAGATTAGATATAATATTACGTATGACTATAAAACGGAGTCAATCTCCGCCGCTTCCATGTAAACTCATATTTAATGCTCGGGTAACGGTATATAACTCATTGTTACACGCTATCTCTCTTTCCTTGAAAATTTATATTTTGCAATTTGCAAACATATGCTAATAAAAAGTAAATTTGCCGCAAAGCCGTATAGACGGGTTCAACGTCGCGCGATAAGTTAAAGCGTGTTAGTTTTACCGTTTAACGTTCACGTGTCTCAGAGTTTCGCTAACTTCGAAGTACTCTTTCACGTTCACTCGCATTAAATATTGACATCCGTCGCGTCATTGTCTCATCGCGGTTGGATTAAAAAGTCAATATGTCAATGTACAATTTCGTTGCGCGAGAGCAAACCGTTTGAGAGCAATGTATTAAACGATATGCCAATGAAATGCTTTCAGCGTAGCTGAATGGACACGGTAGCTGTGGCGCGGCGCGGCGCGGCGTATGGATAGGTAAAACTTTTTGACGAACAGGAAACGTGCGGCATGGGTCTGTCGCGTCTCTCCCTGAAGGGATACTTTTTCTACGTTTTGTGCCTGTGCGGTCTGCTCTTGGTCGTCCTGTACCTACGCCAGGACGAAATATGGCATCGCATGCGACTCCATCCCGGGCAAGCCCAACCCGTCCGCGTGCTCGACATCAAGGTAATCCGATATTAAACATTTGTTCACCCTCGTGTCGCCGTTACGTTACCGCAGAAAATTAATTTCCGCGGTCAGAGACTTGTTTTAAAAAATCCGTTGACATACGGCGACGTGGTACACGCCACGAATTCAGATCCGTAACAATTTAGCTTGAAGAAATCAATGAGTTCAAGTATACCTCGTATCCTAGATCGATCAAATAAATAAATAAGGTCGAATTTCGAGCGCAGATCAAAGAAAATTGGCCTGAAAAATCGAAGAAACCTACAATGCAGGTTTTGCAGAATCGGGAAAAACCGAAGAAAAAGATTTTATCAGAGGTACAGTGTGTCTAGAATCCGTTGCCGATAGTTGACTGCGATAGTCGCGCGAAATGTAACCGAGACAACCTTACAATATTTACTTGTTACTTGGAAGAAGCTAAAATCTTGCGAAGCATACGTAAAACGTTCAGATATTTCTGATGATTATATTAATTGAATTTCTTTAAGCACATTACGTGCCTTCAGATTTGAATTTTATTCATTTTATTAGTCTATCTCTCAGGTTTATTAAAACATGAATGGAATAAAAGACGAGTAAACATCTCCATGGTTGATTACATTAGCAATGGTTGTCTCTGGTTTTTGGACTACAGCTATTTATAGTTATTTAGTTTCGTGTAGTCTGGCCAGCTTCATGTGCTTTACAAAATACATACGCAATAGTGTACATTGTGATAGTGTACATTAGATTAGCTAGCTACCAGTAAGTATTTTATGATCCTGCATAGTATAGTTACCATGCAAATTTTACACCTTGAAACACACGACTAATTCACAAATGGAATTATCATGTTCAATAATTACGACAATAAATGATCAGATAATTCGTTAGTATAACTGTCTAATACATTCATTTAATTAACAAACCTCAAGGAATAATCCGTTAAATTCTAAAAGCGAAGAAGATACTAGGCGCCTGTGCTTATGCTTAACATATGTTAGTTAAATATGAAGAGAGTGTATGATTAAGCAAACGGTAATTAAAATTAGGTTCAATTATTTATTTGTTTGTTAAAAGGTGTCCAATTTAACTGGTACGACTCTGAAACGTAACAGCATAGAATTGACGGATCCATCGAAGAGGCCTTGGTACATGAAAGGGGGAACCAGGAGGCCGTATCCTGCCATAAAATCTCATCGCACCGGTCGAAGACTGGCGCGATTATGGCCCGACGAAGACGCTTATGACGATCGTGTTACTAATCAAGTGAGACAAATCTCATTAAGTAATCACTGTGTCAGATAAAAATATAGGATATCATTGCCTTTGTTTAATCCAATTATACGTATTCTTAAAGTCTAGTATTTCTGTTAAAACGAAAAATTTACTACCCGAAATTGTTTAAACGTCATTAAATTTGTAATTGCACCTGGTGTTAAATATTTACGACTCAGCACGAGGAAATATAGATTTTTTCCGCTTGGAGAGGATCTCCGTTGTAATTCTTAGTCTGAAATGAATTACCATCACGACTTTGTTCTAAAGTGTACTGAGTGAAGCAAGCAACATTGTGCTCCGTCTTTCTTCGAATTGTGCACGGCTCTGTAAACCCTGCTTCTCACCTCTTCTTTCACGGCACAATGCAGTCTATTATACGCGGATGTAGGCCACTGTTATGAAAAAGCATTAAAGAGAATTACCCGTTTTCTTCATAATTATAATTCATTCTCTTTTCGCTCATTTCTGCTATCGGTTTTCGTCGAAGAATGATGCCTGACCTTTTTATCTTACATTTTATAGCTAATGTATGTGCCTACCGATTACAACAAAACCAGCGCCGAGCAGCGGTTGAAAAAGATAATGGTCCCACATGGCATGTCCGAAGCGAAAGTGGGTCCTGATATATTTATTCAGCATCGATGCCCAGTAAACACTTGCACGATCGTTAGAGACAACCCGGAAGATGCTGACTTGATTCTTTTTAAGGACTACGTAACGCACGTCGGCAGAAGGAATCCAAATCAAGTATGCAACACAAATTTTCTTCATAATTTAATCGCAGCGCCTCATCAATTAATCATTTCTCATCGCGACATATTGAAATCGTATAATGCGATTATATATAATCTTTTTTCTTTCAATTTAAAAGAATCTAAACGTAAATTGCAAATTTTATATAAAATATGATTAAACACGTCGAATGAGACTGATGCGATTTTCAGCAGGTGTGGATGCTGTATTTTTTAGAATGCCCTTATCACACGCAAAGCGTAAAAAACGCTATCATCAACTGGACAGCCACTTATCGCCGCGATAGCGATATAG
>SHCU01000247.1:124040-144657 GCA_004307685.1 Ceratina australensis | reverse complement strand
GATGCATTTATTAAACAGATGGCACGACTGCGTAGATATTTATTAAACGTGTTAATGAACATTGTTTCTTCATTGGAACCTGTCGATATTTAAAAAGGTTGACGTATCGCGGAGAAGAAAATTTTCCAATTCGTCCCGGGACAAGGCAAGTCATTTTTCCTTCGGTTATATCACGATGCGTGTTCAGCCTGTATTTATGCATCCATTCGAATGTCTTCCCTTGTTCGTTGCGATGGGTATATGCTGCACTCATATCGCGCGAGGTTATCTTCATCTGCAATGTTCTCTTCTATTCGAATGCGAACGATAAATCGTGAAAAGGTTTTCAGGAATGTCTCGGATGGACTCGGTAATGGAAAACGCGGACCCACTCGCGCCGCGTTCGTAGTTTACCACGATAAAAACTTCTTGCTCGACGCGCGCATTCTATTTAATTAGGCGACAACTAAGATATTACCGCGGACCCGTTTAGCAGCCGAAGAAAAAGTGTTTTTTAAAAAACTCGATGTTTTGATCCCACTTAAATGTATGCAGCTCGCTAAGGAGAAGAATTTACGAGATAAAATGAAATAGCGTGTAGGATTTTTTTATGACGCCCAAAGGGTCCGTTTTATACTGGAACGCGACATATCAAATGCATGAGGCCAACTTGCTCTTGAAGCTTATTAAACTGAACGCTTTTTTATTAATAGGTGCTGTCACCCACGCGAAAACTGTATTACCCGCGTAAAACACACATCGCGAGGAGCCATCGAGTTACGTATTGTGTAATATGCAGGATTACAACTTCATAAAGGGTCGGGTCTGCTATTTATCATTCCATTATCGTTCGCCGCTGCGCACGTCCCGCTGCGTAACTACCATCACTTTTTTAAACAGACATTTCACGTTTCGTGTAAATCAAATCTGCTCGATTGTAATTCCACTCGCGATAGATTTTTAAAATGTCAGCTTTTTCTCCCGTCCAATCGAACGCGTACGGCTTAACCAGATTCTCTTTATCGTTCGCTGATTTATGTTGCGTCATAGTCGTCGGAATTCGGGCATCGCTGTGTCCGCGCGTTATAAATCTGGTTAGATCCTCGACGTTCTAACAACTTGTTTGTCGTAACGTAACTTCGTTGTGTGCGCTGGACCCAATAAAATTGGCTAAAATTATTGGGTTTCCATTAGACGTATCGAGGAACGCACATGTATTGTTTAGCGCAGTCGAATTGGTCGGCGTCCTGCTTTTCAACGTCACTTCAAAGTTATACGACGTCCCAGATCCATGACCTTTTGCATATGTACGCTGGTGTAGTGACGAACATTTATGAAATTGCAAATTGTATTCGCGATTCGTTAAAACTTGGAGAAGATTTTTCCATCAAATAGAAACACTGGAAACTTGAGCAAAAATCAAGAGAGAGAGAGAGAGAGAGAGGAGATTATTGGGTTATCGTATAAATTTTATTTCCGTTATTTTTAAATAGAAAAACATTCGACGATCAATTTCCTCTCGACGCAAATACGTTTTGAGACGACTTCAAGATTACCGTTTTATAAGTATAATGCTAAACGATATCTTCGTTCGATAAGTTCGCCTAAAACAGTTGCATTTTATTTATCTAGTTAAATTTCAATATGGAACAGGATTTCTATGCTGTTCTTTTTTATGAATGTATAAGAATACATGAATACGTAATATAAACTTTAAAAATTAAAACGTCTGGCTCGTGAAGCTTCGCTTTTATATTTTTTCGGAGCTTTCGCCTACGGATTATTACTTTTTTCTCGTGCACGACTAAACTGGCTAAAGGAAAAAATCTACCGAAATTAGAACGCCGTTAAAAGTGCGTTCAGAGAGTTCTTCCTCCGTTTTATGAGATTTGTGTAAAAACCTAAGGTGGTTGTTACCTTGACCAGAAACCAACCCATGCTTCGCGATATGAACAACCTGATAACTACAATAAACGACGCGACGAAGAATATAAATTGACTACGAGAACATTTGACGCGTGTCGTATTAAAAGGTTACAATTGAAAATACCGAATCAGTAAGAAACCTGCGCGATATAAAATAACTGGCAAATAACGCGAACGTCAATTTCCATTTTTATTCCCCTCTGTTTGCCCGCCCTTATTTGCATTTTATTATCAAAGGGAATATTAATAAAAAGCTAAATAAACGCCGGGTAGCTAACAGACGCACACGAATGGTTTATCAGAGTTTCTGAACTTTGTTATTAAATCGTGCCACGTCCCCCTTTCCGTCACGATCGTTTTTTGGTATAATAATAAACAAACGCGGTGCGGATACCGGTGCACATGCACGTAATCGGTGAGGGGTAGTTTTCCCGATCAGGTGAAAACGAACCGGCGGGCCCGCGAGAGACTAATAATACGTGGACATATATCACGGAAGACTGGATAATTCCGTTAGCACGGAGATTGGAGCTCAACGAGGTGCGTTCTTAACAACTTATCGAACCATACCGAGGGATAAGCTCGGCTGAATGATCACTATGTGTAATCAGGTATGTCGTTACACGATGCTTACACGGACCCCTGACGAGCCAACGGGGTTCCGCCTATTTTCCTACGGCCAGCGGAGCTGTGAAAATGCCTTTTTACGAGCCAGCCGAGCATATGAGCCGCGGATCTCACCCCGACACACGCCGCCGCCGGAGTCGGTCCGAGTGAGACACGGTGAAACGTGTACGGGTGAAATGTTTTCACCGGAGGAGACTCAAAGGACAGTTAACAGGCATGTGCACCTCTGACGGCGCGCGGCGGCCGTCCCAACCGATCCCGGCCCGATATGCATATAGCGCTAGCTACGGTTCGCGTACCCCAACGCCTGTCCGTCCTCTTTCTCTCCGCTTTGCTCGTCACACCTACGCCTTTTTTTATCCTTCGGTTTCCTCTTGTTTTTTGGTCAGTTTGATTGGTTTATCGTTTTTAGCTGTTGCCGATTCGCTCGCGGTGCTTCCCGCTATGAATAATACAAGGGACGCTCCCGATAAGCGTGAAACGTCGAGAACCTGGGCGACAAAACCTCCAATGTAGGTCACCGTGCGAAAGAATACGTTTCACCGTCGGCTTTCCCCGCATTTCTTCACGCTCGTTTGCATACATCCTTAGTAATTAAACCGCGGTTTCTCGCGGCTCGCGGAGTGAAGCTCGTCGCGTGAACGTTATCGCGATGATATTTTCCGTTGCACAAGGATAGGCGCTACTTGCGCTCGGTAACGAACGATGATCGGTGGGTGGGTTTTACGTATCGCTGAGACGTAGTACGCGCTGAGAACGATGGGAGATCTCTTTTTAAAGTCAGAAATTCTAATGCAGAGCAATCTACCGGAACCGCTTCTGCCCGTAGCCGCTCGAAAATATGATCCGCCAGTAGGATCATAAAGAAATCAGCAAATCATAAAACAGGAAGAATAGTTACGGCGGGAGGCAAAAAAAGGTATACCTTCAAAGACGGCGCGCAGCACGGCGTATTTACCGCAGAAAAGGCGAGTTCGACCTCCACTATTTGTGAATCTTGCAATATTTCACTTCACAAAGAGCCGAGTTTCGAACTTGGGGGGAGAAAGATATAAAACGTCTTACTTGTATTATGAAATGTTCTCCGCCCGAATTAAGATTTGTTACAGTGATAAACCGGCGCTTTAAGATTTCCTAATACGTGTCTCTGTTTCGTCGTTTGCATATTTGGATTTAACTTCGTCTTTCTCCTGATGCTCCTTTCCGCAGAGAACGCAAGAAGTGACTCTGTCACGGAATTCGTTTTTTTTTTTTTTCTCGAACGCATCTAACAATAAGGCACAAATGGCCCTTTTACCAACATTATACTAAAGACGTTCGAGTGGTCTGTTTCAAATGAGACTCTCTGTATTCTATATACATCTCTATATGTAGCTTTATTCTTCGGCCTCTACCCCTGAAAGTATTTACTTGAACAAGATTTTCAGGGAACGGAGAATGTCTCTGAACACACAGCTTTTTCTATATGTAGATACGCCGGCCTTTACAAAACGGTATTAGGGAAGCGGAAAGATCAAGTGATACAAACTGCATGGTGGTATACGTATTGAGAAATTGAAGATCCCGCGTTTGGTTCTGGGGAGAAAATCCAGGCCATTCGTGCAATTGCTCTATAAGCATTATGTTATACCTGCTATAAGTCGGCATCGAAACGAGATACAGGAAAAATAAGCGCGCGCAACGGAGTTTCATAGAACTCATATAAGTGAGCTTAAACTCTTATTATCAAATTTAATCCCCATATCTCGCTGGTTTGTTCACTTTATTAAAACGATTATTATACATAAACTATAGCGTACCGTTTCAATTTCGAACGACCGTTCGCGAACGCTTAACAGCGAAGAAAACGTTTATGAAAATAAATTATTTCGTAGTTTCGGCGTTTTCGTCGATTTTTCGCAGCAACCATTTTTAGCAGTGGCAGCTGAAACGCGCGCTTGGACGCAATGATCAAAGATCCTTGAACGGGGTAAACAAAAAAAAAGCGCACAGGTGCCCGCTACCCTTTTTGCAAGCGCTGCGTTCGAGCAACTTTCGTATGCATGTTTTATCGATTGGTCACGTACTAACAAAAGCCGCGTTTCGTTGTGGAGCAGGAAACGGTACCAAAATGACATTTGCCACGGATTTGGCCGCGCTTTACCCAGATGAGCGTGTGTGCAACGAGATTCGCGGCACATATAACCCGCATTAAAATCAAATATGTATTACGTCCCCAGTTAACGCGGATTTTTCTTTATTAAATAAAGCCGCTTATCTTCCAAGTGCAAACAACGTTACATTCGACGATTGAAAACGATAATACCATCTACAAAAGATTTTCGTAGCAGCTTTATTATCCGACGTACGGCGAATACGTCTGATAGAAATTAATTCCCAAAGCAGCTAACAGCAATTATATTTTACAGTTATGGGTTAAAGTTTCATGCGCAGATATGTTTACAAGCTGCCGGATCTAGTTCGGCTAATACCCTGAACGTCCCGTACAAAGTAATTTCTAAATGTTTATCTTACTTCACACGTAGAAACACTTGGATAGCGTACTAACCTCGCTCCGTCTCTCTCAGAATTTCTGTTTATTTACAATTCTGCGTAGTCGAAATTCTACCTATCAAGCACGGCTTCTGGAAAGAAGGAAACAAATCTATGCCGTTCAAATACAAAGAAACTATTATGTTCCTTGAACGCAAAGAGCAAGGCGAAACGAGTGCACACTACGTACAATTACTTTTCTCTTTTTTTTTACGACATCGTAAGGGAACGCGTACCGAAAAAGAAACACTGCGACCCGATGTCTATATTTACGCCGAACGTTCGCTCGTTCGATCCGCGCAAATAAACTTGGAAAATCTGTACTGTAACCCGCGCAAAGACAAAGAGCGATTTAAAAAAAAAATGAAGACTCACGCGCTCAGGCTTGCAACCGACTATCGGACGAGCGTAAGAAGCACGCAGTGCGTATCGGTGGAACATATCGAATAAATCAGGATGAACGATCGCGGGCACAAAGAGGCTAGAAATAGCGGAGTCCACGGGGCAGGAGTCTTATCGGTCGTTGGATATAATCGGTACACAGGATCGTAAAGGCACGATACGTACGATTACCTCGATGTTGAAGGATGAAAAGAGACGGAGACAGGTGGGCCCCTGGTTAGCCAACCAGGGTCCTCTTCGTCTTCTTCGGCTCTTGGAGCGTGAACGGAAATAGCCATCGGTGTGCACCGGAAGCTCCGCAGCAAAGTCCTCCCCCTCCGTCCGAGAAAAAGGGATCCGTAGTAGCAGCAGGTTCTGCGGTGTAGCGTATAGCAGCGGCAAGGGTCGCCAACGCTGTGAAAAGAGAAAAAGAGGAACGGGATATAGCAGGGTGGAAAAGGGAAGAAGCGCGAGTGGGTCGGCGAGGGGTAGAAGGTGGCTCGGAAGGGTAGAAGGTGGACGACGGTGGGGCGAGGGGCCGCGGGGACGGACGGTAGATAAAAGGGTAGGAAGAGAAACCGATCGTCGGTAGGGGGTTGGGTTTCGTTCGGTGGTGGCAGCGGCGGCGAGGAGAATAGTGTGGCCGGACTGTTGGAGAGGGGTAGTATTATATTTGCGCAGGGCCGGCCGATAGGGCGCAGTATCGTCGCGACCGCCGTCGCGTGCACGTCGATTTTCTGTGCGTTTACGTGTTACTCGAGTTTTAACGCGAGTGCACCCGCACCGAAGACCATCGCGCTACTTCTCTCCTTGTCGGCCGCACTACGCCCGGCTATCCTCGCGTCCCTTTTCTTTCCGCTCCTACTTTCGTCATCGCATCGTCTCGCGTCCACGTCCGCCTGCTCTCTCGCTCCGCTATCCTACTTCTCGCTTCCCCTAACCGTTCCCCCGTCTGCCTCTCTCGTACCGTTCCCTCTCCGATTACGTTCCACGCGTACTCACATTCCCGTTACCTCTTTCAACGTTTCGCGCGTGATCTACCCGATGCTCCGCTATACATAGTTCGCGTTCCGCGAGCCGCGCTCGTTCAAACGAGCTATAAACAACAACAACAACAACGGGAACAAGAGAGACCGCGGACCAGCGGCCGCGAAGTGTTTCCGACCAAAAAGTGAGTAGAAAGTGTTGTTCACGTGATTAAATTTTTTCACTGTTCTTTTTTCCAATCTCCCCTTTCGTTGTCAGTTCAACCCGTTTCGCACGCGTTCATTCGCTCACGAAATTCGCGTGCAACGTTTGTTTGGCATCGCCTCGATATTCACCCCGTTGCATCCTCGCGAAAATTTCCCCCTCCCCGTTTTACCGAGTGACTTTTCGACGCAACGCGACCTTCGGCTCTTCTCTTCTCGCGTTAATCCGACCGGGCAGAGAGCAGTCCGATTAACAGCTACGGTGACCGTCGCGCGAATAATTGCCGGTAATTGCCCGCGGGATCCTCGGGGTTTTTCGGGGGTAGCGCATACCGTTTTGAGCGACTCGATAGTGTAACGAGACGCGATGGTATGAATGCGCTCGTTTTCGGCCGCCCCGACGCCGTGATAATAGAGGGTGAATCACTATTACCAGTCGAGTTCGGTTCTCCCCGAAATGCTAGGACCTTTAATGAAACGTGCGCCACGTTTTACATTGACATTCTCGCGCTGCGTGAAAAGTCGTACGGCTCGGATGACGCGTTCAGGAACGAGGGTCTCCCGTTCCCTGTGACTATGTCAGATAGCTGCGTTGATGAATGTTCTTACCGCTGCACGGTTTAGCCTTGAAGCTCGGAATTTGGATCGGCTCCAGATTTAACGTTAGGAGTGCAGATTCTGAATGGCTCGTACTGTCAGCGATACGAATAATGTTGAGGGAAATTAAAGATGTCGATATAAGCACGTAAAGTTGTTGATGGAAGGCTGTCAGCGTTGATCTCGAAGTAACTTTCCTTAGTTACGCCTTTCGTTCAACCGTTGCGGATTGGCCAAATGGAAAAGTTTTGATGAGTTTTACTATCGGACACTGCTGCTTAATTTCGTTTCTTCGTCTTGAAACTGACTGAAGAATTACTTTTGTCTAGGAGAAATAAAGATGCGCTAATTCATTGCGAATTTATCCAAACATTTATTTTTCTGTTTTTAAAATCGTGCTACGAACGTCGTGTAATACTTCAAAGAATACCGCACTCAGGGACAAATGTTGTTATTGTCATGTTTAATTTCTCATTTTCCCGGAGAAAACCGAATAAGCGAAGTAAGTTGACTCGAAATTTGATTAAACTTGGTGTCGCATCGCGCGACACGTAAAAAGAATTGATTATACATGCAGGTTCGCAGTTTTTCTTGTTTCCCCCGTAACGAACGCGACGACACGTGGATTTGCATTTCTTAATAAAAGCTCATTTTATTACCGTCTCATTGTCGAGCATTCGAGGACAGCAAATACAAGCTTCGCGCCCGATGACGATTTTATCACCGTTCCTTCTTGGATAGTGAATTATTCAGAAGCGCGAATTTATTCAGTCGCTTTAATACCTCAGAAAGTTGTCTATCGATTGATCGCTCGATATTTCATAATAGCAATTTCAAGCTTGATTTACAGTTTCATGATTAATTTTTCTAATTCCGATACGAATAAAATTGCTTTATTTGCTTAACGGAATATATGCGTCGATATGGTGTACAATTTTCAATTAACCAATCAATCCTCCTTCATCGCGGTAGATAAGAGAGTTCATACGTTCCCTTGGCTTTAACACAAATTTTCGCACGGCACAGATACTTTTATCTTGACCGGGCGAAAAAGAGAAGTTGCATTCCTTATAATTGTCTCGAGATAAATTGATAAGGATAAGTCATGGTGAACAGTATACGAAGTCTCTAGGAGAATGAGTGGGAGAGAGAAAGAGAAATTCGATTTTCGCTTTAGCGATACTATTGTGTGCGAACTATCTCTTTGTATAACTCAGAGTCCGTTCTATATGGCATTGTTCAATTCTGAACTCGGCAATATAGACGATAAAACTCAATAAATCCGAAGACTCTTCTGTTGCGACGTTGGGATCGATGGTCCCATTAACAAAGTAGCAATGAAATATTAATGAGAGTCTTCGATGCGATTTTTATCGAACTCCGACTTTATTAAAAAACGTTTCCCGTATCTTCCTCGAATCAATAAACAGCTTAAACGAGTGATTAAAATAAAATACGCATGGCACGTTAGAAGTTTGTCGATCTCGAATGATAACGTTCACGCTCGGAGTGTCGCGAATAACAATTCAGTTGATTCGCGGTATTATAAATAAAACAGACGACTTTGTAATTACAACATTAATATTCCGCACGAACGGAACGGTATGAGTGATTAAATTTCGATTAACGTTTCAGTTTATCAGAAATTCCATGCATTTTTGAGACCAAAGCGGGTCTTATTCCCTATTGATTGGCATTCTCCTTCGAGTTTTCGGAAAGTAGGTGTAGAGTAGTCGATGGCACATAAAGGAGCAGCGAGAAATAGGAAGCAGCCTTTGTTTTCGCACACGGTGCTCTTAAATTCGCGCGTTTCTTCCGATATCTTTTGATCACGAATTTCAAAAACTTGATCAAATGTATTACCGCGCACACAAAGAGCATGTATATACATACTCCGCGTACGTTTTAGATTTATTTTAGCAGCTCGAAAATACCAAGAGATAAATATAGAAAATATTTCTCACATTATCTTTAACTGTCGGCTTTAAGCGTTAACATGTAACTGTTTTTTTTAAGGAGATATCCTGATTTCGATTCCATAAACGCGCGTCGGTTTACTTCTTAATTAAAATTAAAGCTTTCTTCTGACCTTATTTTCATGCCATTGTATCCGGGCACGCATGTGAACTAGTTGGTAATTCCGTTAATAACACTTCCCTAAGGAAGAAATTATGGGCCAGAAACACGCAATACTTTTACCAAGAAAGGTATTTGAAACGGGTGTTTTAGTGAATTAAAACGTTCTCAGCCAGTGCCGTTCGCGATCAATGGTCTTTTAATTTATCTCTTAATTCGCGACATTTTCGGTCCACCGGATACCTGTGTCACTTTGTTGTACCTTGTCCCCGGTAATTTATGCATTAAAGTCGACGAAGCTAGGAACTCGAATTCTACTTTCCTACGACAAAGTTTTAGTCTGTTACCTATGTCACGCTTCTAACTAATGCAGAACTTGCGTTAATCTTTGAATCTAGAGATACGTGCTGCATGAGAATGATCGTTCTTCAGGAAAAAATTGTTGCACGCATCGCTGCGAACCGTCGAAGATTTTTTGATAAATTCTTATATTATTCGTTAATTCTCATCTTCACGCGCGGAATGAAAATTACATCATTGAATCATACGGTTATATATTTGCTTCATCGATTGTATTTACTCACCAGTTATCTGAGGCACTGATTGCAACCGTTGCATAAAATGATGTTTCCTTCGTTCAACGATATGAAAACATGAAGCTATGCAACTCGCAATTAATTTCCGTTTAAAATCCGATACGTCGATTAATAAATCCTTGCGTTATGTCGGTAATATAAATCACACGATTAATGTTATCGCCGTTCCGCAATTTATTTCGACTGCTAAACTGTTACCCTTTAATGCTACGCGACAGATAGATTGAGCCACAAATTTCCTGCCCCGTTCATTCTTTCTTTGCATTTCTTGCGAGTCCCTCATTTCATCTATCTTGACAGTGGAGATATTGTATACCTACGCAAAGGTTTTTCTGTAGAACTACAGACTTTTAACACTAGAAAGACTGAAGCTTAGCGTATACCTATATTGCCCAGAAGCAGTCAAAGTGACTTCATTGTGAAAGAATAACTAAGGTGTCAAGAAATTTATTTAAACTTTATTTTTAATATTTTCTTTTAATATTTACAGTTATTAAACAGGTTATTAGTAAATATTAACAAGGCACAAAAATTTCTAAGCAATTATATCATTATATATGTAATTCTTTTTCTAATTGAAACTAAAAAGCAGTCGAAATGACTTCCTTAGGCAATCTAGTGTTAAGATCGACTTCGTAAGAAATAAAATGTTCACATTTAGGACAAGTGCAAGGGCTCGGTACGAAGGATGTCAACTTATTCGATAGAATTTTTTTCACGTTTCACAACCGGGTTACCGTCACTCGCGTTGATGTGTAGGTCGTAGCTAATTGCAACACCATAAATATTTGATGCGAGTAAAGTATGACTAATCAATGAACGTTGAAATATACTAACTTCGTCCCGGCTTTAATAACACAACAAAAAGCTTTTAGAAAGCGTTCGACTTTAGATCCTGAGTTTATGTGCACGCGATGACGTACGAGCTGTCTAAACGAGCGTACTCGCGCGTGCAACGAAAATTTGATGCATCCCTCGCTTTGAATTCGATTTCCCGATACGATTTTCGCGTTTAAATGCTTACAAAAGTCGGGGGAAAAAAAAAACAGGAGAGGCAGTTCGTGGAGAATTTTATTTTAAGAGGAAACATGTTTGTCAGAGGGAAAACAAATATTGGCGAGCATTCATGCTATCATGTGACAAATGACGCAGAGCGTGATAAAAAAAATAAAATCGATTACCATCATTTTGCATTTCATATTTTCGCGCATTGTATGCATTCCTTATTCTCTGCATATTCAATTTTCCGTTTATCAAAAATCAGCAAATTTAATAATCCCGCTGTTCTCGTTCCGGGAACAGATTTTTGAAATTCGACGAAGCCTGTGGAAACTCATCGGAAATTTTTTTTCCCAGCAAAAGTATACGCGAGTGTCATCGCGCTGAAGCACGCTCTTTTCTTATTTTTCGCTATCGGGTATCGCGCTGGATGTGGTCTGCTATCAAATGTTTGGTTAACTCGATCAGGATCGAAAACGAGTTATCACTGTTAATACGGTTTCCTTGGGTGCTACCTATTTTTGTGGTAATTAAACGAGTTACGTAAGACGCCGCGGTAGATGCGATAGGAAAAATTCCTTTCCGGACGTCCGCGGTTTATTCGTTAACCTGCTCGTTGGAAAGAATTTTACAAATAGTTGCTCTAAACATTTAAATAAAACTGCCCTTTTACTCTAAAGCCTGCTTTTTCATTATCACTCGTTTGGCGTTCAAAATAGTTATCGCGTTCGTTGCTTTACGCACAGTTGTGTTTTACGGTGCATCCTTTTGCCCGGCGTTTAATAAAATTTTTCTCTTGGTACTTTGAAATTTCATGATAATTACTGGGCCATTCTTTTAATTTGTTTAAGCCGGTTCAGATATGTACGGGAACAAATATTTCAAAATTTCATTACAGCAACGTTTTATAACTTGTAAATACCGTTGGATTAATACCTGTAGCGAATTAATAAGGAGTATAATTATTGTTAATTTGGATGCAGAGAAGAAATTAATTCGATGAATTAATTTCAGAAAATTATTCATTTGAGAGAATCACGTTGTTAATATTTTTGCCGAAAATGAAAATTTGGATTTGAAAAACGTTTTTATAATAATTTAAATATTCCTGTATATAACGTTGATCGATCGCTTGAACTATTTATGACGCATAAAAGAAATAATCTTTTCGTACGTGTTATCTTGGCTTCGCGTTGTTAGCGAATACCTTTCGAGACAAGTTCGGGATACATTTTTGTTGGTTGAACGTGGGCGAGGAGTATTACAGGGTAGTTCCCTGAAGCCTTCAATTTTCATGACGCCGTATGAGCACATAAAGTAACAAGAGAAAGAAGAGACGATGAATAAACTAGATTCCGCAGCAAAGGGGTAAAATTGCATCCCTTGCGGTTTTCGTGTAACAACCGTTCTGGTAGGAATAACATCAGGCTATATTATTTAAAACCCCGCTAATTACTTTTTTCATTAATCACTTGCTTAAATAATATCACGAGGCAATGACAAAAGATTCTAAATGTATAATTTAAACCTCAATTCTCACATCTTGAGTTTTATGCGAACGTAAAATTCCATGAAAGTGTGAACTTATGTTTAGTAAAGTAGCGCACTACTTATCAGGGAAGGTAATGTTGATTACCTTGCTGATAAGTCATTGTCTAAAATTACGTAGTCAAGGATTAATGATGAATGGCCCTTATCACTCTTCCTGTACCGGAGCCGACAGAAAACAATTTGTTTGAACTACTGACTTCACAGTGTAACTACGTATTATAGTGCCAGCTATTGTACAACATTAATGACAGCCATTTCGTTGAAGAGCAACAAGTAGTTGCAAAATATATCGATAGCGTGACCAAGCCAATAACGAGGCACTATTATTCCCAGTTTGATAAATTATTTTGCGTACCACATCGATGGCAACAAACGCCTTTGTTACGTAGAGTTTACACGTTTTATCCAATTAACCAATACCTAATGGTTCATCGGTACAGAAGTTAACCGTATTCTTTATTTATTATATCTCAATGTTAGTTTTCTATTATGTTCAAACAAAGAAATGATTTATTTCTTTTCAGTGTGCAGTTTCGATGAATTAAACTAAAACTAAGTCTTTTTTTCGTTTCACTCGTATAGTTTTATGTAAATATCATTTAGAAAAGTTCAATTTAATTAAACTTTTCTGTCTTCGTCGGCTAACGTGTATTTACAGTAGCAGAGTTTCCATGGGCTGTTTTACCTTTAAAGATCTCGGTTTCTTGAAAATTTATTTTAAAAGTTGGTTTATATTCAATTAGAAGTTTCCAGATAAAAGTTCGCTTTAGTTACTCGTACAATATAGTAATTGCTTAATTATCTCATTCTCAAATGCGTGACATATTGGCTATCGGGTCTGATCTTGCTAAAAGTCTTATTACACAGATCAAATAAAGATGTACAATTTCTTTTTATTCAATTTTTAAAAATTATTTATACTTAATAAAACCATCGGTTTTACAAGTACGTTGAAAAAAGAATTTTTCAAGTCTGGCAACTGTCGATATCATTTATTTTACCACAGTATCTTCGCGAAACTTATAATTTATCAAGGTGAAAAATAAGATTTATAGGCGAAGTTAATCACCTCGGGCTCTTATACAAAGGGAATGGAACCGAAGTAAATTGATTGAAACGAAATACTCGTGCACGTTATATTTTTAACCTCTTTGATTCTGGACGGCTTTAATCTTTGATTACATAAATATGCAGCACAATATAAACTCTCGATACGAATCATTCCGCTGTGGAACGTCAAGAACCATCGAATACATTTTCAAGTATAGTAGACCCGAAGAAAACCTCTCCACCGTGCAACGATCCATTGGATTAATAGCAGAAGTTCCGATGATTAAAGAGTCGATTTATTTCTCCTTGAGATAATTAAATCGCGAGATACACGTTATCTTTCTTCATATTCATGTCCACAATCGTACGTATTAAAACATGAATTCCACGTTGCAACCGAAATGGACTCGTCATTTGAAAAATTAATTTATCACGTGATCGCCAGAAATTTTGATAGCTTGAGATTGAACGTTGTACAGATCGAAACGTGCGCGCGGTAGCAAGTTTCAAGCGCTTTAACTTAAATAATCGCGAACGGAATTCATTATTTTAAACTACAATGGTTTTGCCTCGGTTAAATATTCAAATCAATGAACGAGTGACCGTTCGGAACGATCGGGCATTGTGAACGGCCGGTAATAATGGCGGTTGCCGTTTAACGATCTATTAAAACAAAGTTACGGTTTACTCTGTTGGAAATTGAGGAGACGTAGGCGCAGTCGGAACCCGGGACTCGGATGAATGGGGTAAGGGAAAGGCTGACGACGTCAAGTTGGCCGATTTAATTTTCTAAATATTCATGGTACCGCGGCCGTGTCCCTCTGGCGAAGCCCAGGCCGCGGCACCGACGACTCGGAACACCATAAATATTCTATGCCACGTCGTCGTTGTCGCCGTGCCTAAACTCGAAACGGGAGACGAATACGGTGTGTATCTCAGATGGCGGGCTTCGCGCCAAGGACAAGCCGCGCCGCACCGGGCGTAACGAAATATTAAGTTATGCAATTATCCATGTAAATTGAACTTTGCTCTCTCTCGTCGGTCTCATTCTGTTTGGCTGGAAGCGCGACACCTAATTCCGGGGATAAATATCAAATGGGACCGGGTGGCTGCCCGATCGAACGGAGTGGCTGCCCGATAAATGCGATTCTGTGTAAACGGACGGCGTGTCTCTTATCGAACTTTTAAAATTAATATCGATTTGAATGCCGCATGGAACTGGGCATCGGGGAAATCAAAATTATATTAGCCCATTTGCATCATAAATAATCCACTTTGACTCGTTACGCATTCGAACGATGGGCGAATGCTGGATATTATTATTCATATTGTGCGGGGATGTGTGAGCGGCGGTGAACGAAGGTGGAACGGAAGGCAGAGCCGGGCGAAGATCTATCAATGATTCAACCGGGCTTTTGACTACTCCCGGCGGATTTCAAAAATTCCGGTTACGAACGTTAATGTTGAACCGTTAAGTGATGCGCGCTCTACTCGGAGGATTTAGCACCTCGCCTCTCATGGTATAACGCTGTAATTAAAAAAAAGAGGAACAACTTATCAAATCAACCGGCAAACAACGCGAGCATTTTGAATGATTAAACGAGAGGAACGCGGGGATAAAATCGTAGTTCGCGTATGAAATTTTCTGTTGCACTCGCAGCGTGGGAAGGAAAAGCAACTGACAAGTATGTGCGATATCATTGGGTTAAATGTTGAAAACTCGGCACGCTGGTTCACCGTTCCTTTACGGGACTTCCTTTTTAGCAACGACGCGAGAAACGTACTCGGTCGTATCGGTGTTCCGAAAATCCGTACGCGAAGGGGAAGACATAATTCGATCGAACTTGGGAATCCAATTGGAAGAGGGAATCTTCAGATGGATCAAAATAGAAATCTAAAGAAAGGCCCGATACTTTGTTGTCTTACTCCAGCATCGGGCGTGGTATATTATCTATCGATTTCGGATACGCTGCTGGACGGCACCGAATAGAAAAAAACTACGACCCGAATGTTCTTAATTTCGATTCGAAACGGTATCTAACTTCTCGGTGATTCAGTTCAGACGACGCGAACGTCTGAAAAATTATTCCATCGTGACGGTCAACTTAATCTCAGGTGTAAATTGTAATCGATGTTCTTCGATTGCTTGGGAATTATTTGAACAATTATCCCGAGTGGAATTGCGCTGAGGAGGTATGTACAGATATTCGACATCACGGTTAACCAGTTAGTTTCCATGGTCGACATCTGACCAGCGACGGATCGATTCGATATTCGACGTCCTCCGGGGAAACTAATCTTCTTCGTGAATTCTCTGCGAGGAGCGCGCATGGTTTTCCTTTAGAAGTCAAATTCACGTCTTATCTCAACATTGATGCATTCATAATGCGGTGCATATCTATGTACTATTGTGTCGCATGTATTACGTGCACTTCTTAGATAGGATTATGTCCTCGTATTCAGGTTTATTATATTTTTATATACGGTATCTCTTCTCTTTATCGGAACGGTTTTAATTTAGATTCACGACGCTGTCGTTAATTTGTTAAATAAATTTTCCGGCTATATAAAATTTTATGCGGAACTTGCTTTATACGGATTAAACACGCGAGGTATCGAAAGGCAGTGATGTACACGATTGGTGACGGAGAAAATCGTGACGGGCGCGTTGGTATTGATGACGGTACTGTGAAAATAATGAAATGGCACGTGTCCAAGAAGATCTGCCGAACGTCCAGCGAAAAGAGTACCGAAAGACTGGCTTTTGGTACTGGCTGACAGCCAATTCCCGTTCACCTGATACGTCTATGCCTATCTACCGATCGTGCAGTTTAAATAATGCTGTTGCGCGACAAAAATCGGGCTGCCATGCACTTTCGAGGTGAAAAACACCCGAAGATCATGTCGGATCGGGACACAATGCTTTTAGGAAGAAGCACGAAAACGTCGGGTGGAAGATGTATGAGCATGTTCGATTCATGTGTTGCGTGTCGGTTGCTATTCTCTGTCAAATCGTTGGAAAACCTACCCTCGAACACGCAATGCTTATAATAAGAGAGAATTAAATAACAAGAAATATTATCTAGGATACTAGTTCGATTCAATTATATTCTTCTTACGTTAAAGTCTTCGGTTGATTAACGACTCGGTAAACGAACTGCATGCGATGTTTTCGACGAGGAAGTAGAGTATTCGGGGTAGTTCCTGCCGAAAGTGTTTTCAACGGTATCTAATTAGAGTATTTCAGCATCGATTATCTCATTAATTAGCGGCTGTGTACTATTAGGCAGTGTGCAAACTGTGTTAATATCAGTCATCGGTGAACAGGAAAATGCAATCAAAACGCACGACGCGCAAAATTAACAATTTCGCGGCGAATTAGACGAAGTCTCTTTCAATCTCAGAAATCGTAAATCATTATATTCTGTTATTTTTGGAAAAATTCAATGTCAATCACTTCACGATAAAATATAATTATTTTTCTCCTCTTCATTTAATTAGGCCAGGCTAATGGTTTATAAAATGATGCAATAATAATCGAGTCCATTGATAAAAGAATGAAAGCAATCTTTTCGCCAGTTTCGTAAGAAATCGAAAAAAATGATAAATATACGGCAACGTGTATGGCGGATAAGAAATTTCAGGGCGAGGCGTAAATTTTGTTATAAATGTTGTCAGCACTTGTTGAGTCGACGGTTGAAATCCCGAGCAACACGAATTGCGAGCCGCAGTTCTGCGCCGGAAAAATTCCGTGTCATTTCTTTGGGAAGATACAATTACTAGTTGGCACAATTGAATTTTCGTCAGGCGTGTAGGTACGTGGACGAAGTTTCCAGCGGTGAAGCAAAGCTGACAAGTAACTGGTTGATGGGCTAACATGGCTCTGGAAGCGTCCCCTCGTCTTAAGACTAGCGTAACCGGGACACCAACTTGTCCTTAATGCCGCGAACTATGATTTAAGCTTCCCGCGTTTACAAGTTCCACACGGAGAACAAGCATAAAGAAAATGCGACTTCGCAGCTGCGTGCAGGAGGCAATCAGTAAAAAATGTCACTGGGAAAATTGTTTTTTTTTTGCTACAAGGAAGAAAAGTCAAACCGCGAATAGTTGATAGAACTGTTATCGGAGCTTAGCTTCTTTTCGTTTGTCGGATCACTGCTTTGATAAATTGAACCACAGAATCCATCGACAAATGGCTTTTCTAAATCCTAATCTATGCGACTGTAACAAAAAATGTTTGCGGCGGGCTCTGATAAAACAAATGTCTCGATTTTTCGTAAAATTTTTTGCATTTTAATTTGTATATTCATGTGAGGTCGTAGATTCTGCCAGTTATTGATAGACAGTTGCTATCATTTCATCGTGCTTTTACATAGCAACCAGTGATGTCCAATAATGAACTTATCGCATACCCCGCAAACAAAGAGAACCTTCATGTAGCATGACTATGACCACGAAAGTGTCATTATTAAGTTTGAAACTCCGAAATTCCGAAAACTAGTCTATTAATTTAATCATTACCCTAGCCGTTATTAGATATTTTATCAAAGACTAACAAACGTTCTATGTTCCTGGCTTTTCGACTTCCGTTTCGCTGTAATTACAAGCTTGTAATTTCTTCTAACTAATTTTATACGTGCTTCACTGATCCCTTTTTCGAAACTTTCAATAACGACCCAGAAACAATTCCGACAGCTCTGTACTTTTCCTCGCACGTAAATACGTTGCATTAACTTTGAAAAGACGTTTATTAATAAAATGCAAGACGCGCTATAATACCATTACATATGGCGCATAAAGAACGCATCGCTGTTTACTACACGGTTTTATCGCAGGAACTACAGCGAGTTTCCATTGTTTAATACATAAACATTCGTCCATTGCGACCGATGCAACTCACGTTCCACCTAATATGTAAATTTGAATTATTACGTATGCCATGCGAGCTAGTTTATACACACACGCGCGCACTTACACTCGCACACACGTGCCTCGCCGAGAAATTACTTCGTACAGTTTTGCGCTCAGTTTCAATTACGTTACGAAAGTCGAGTTTGATATCGACCACCTCATCGCTAATTTTCGAATCTCAGAGCAGCTGATTAGTTTCGCTCGGTAACTAGTGCCGCTCATTAAAGTAATGTAACCAGTAAATCGTCTACAATCAACCAGATTAATAGTATCTGTAAGCTGGAGATAGCAATTGTCTCATAATTGATATGAATCAGCCGGTTAAACCACGTAATGAAAGTTAAAATAAAGTTTCATTATTTTATGTAAAGGAGATCTCAATATTTTTCTTTGACTCGTGATCTGAAATTCACTACATTTTTTGTTAAGATCCCATGTTTAAGTTTCAATTTGTAGAAGTTTTATTATTTTACATAAAGGAGATCTTAACATTTTTCTTTGACTCGTGATCTGAAATTCACTAAATTTTTTGTTAAGGTCCCGTGTTTAAGTTTTAATTTGTAGAAGTTCTATTTATATAAAGGAGATCTTAACATTTTTCTTTGACTCGCGATCTGAAATTCACTACATTTCTCGTTAAGATCCCGTGTTTAAGTTTTAATAAAGAGCACGCATTCATGTATCTATTTAGCGCTGCAAGAGAATCGCAAAGTACGAGTTGTCAAACTGTTAAAGCGGCTTGAAAAACAGCGGGGGCGTAGTCACTGTCAGTCCACTCGAAAGTATTTTGAATACGAAACAACTACTTAAAATGCCAGCTGGGTTATATTCCACGGTTTTCATTCCAGTGAGTAATAGCGCGGATACGTAGGTACCTATAGCTTAAATTCAATACTTCCGCTTTATGAATAAGAAGAATGAAGCCACGTAAATAATGCATGAACTGTTGACACAATAAATAACTCCTGAAAGGAATGACATCTGGGAAAATCAATAAAACGTTAACTCTTGCTTCTTAGTATTCCATTTAAATTTGTAATCTTCTTCCTCGGTCATAACAAACTATTATACCGAGACTTTCGAGATATCGAATAAAACTGTGCTACGGATAAAAATAATTGAACGGCGTGATATCGTCGTTGACTTCGTGTCGTGACGTCTACCTTCGATGCACATTGTCCCAACCGTTATTTGTCCACGACTCCTAAACACGCGTCATAATACACGTTTGTTCTCCTGAATTTTTTTTTTTTAAATCCTGCTCTCAGTTTTATGCATGTATTGTGAAATTTCATGCGACGTGAAACAAATAGCGCAGCGTGCAGTTTTAACTCGGATTAAACGAACATATATTATATCGCGTAACGCATAAATAACAGAAAGTTTGAAAAAAGCATCGTTCTCTTTCTCTGTTCACAGGCGAGCGGTATGACATTTTTGCGGGCCGTCCACGCAATAAAACCGTAGAGGTATGTACATTAATATTTCTTTGTATACCTCGTATTAAGAAAATGGGGAAACGTCCTGTATAATACGAATTCTTGTTATTCGTATTATAACAAAGAGTTTCCACTTTCTTTCTCTCCCTCTCCACCTATCCCGGGTCCCTGACACAAAGACGAAACTTTTATGTACTGAATACCGGAACACGTCGAGAGAGATGCATGTAACATTTGCGAATTAAAGAAAAGAAAAGTACAAATAGGATTTTTGTAAACGTCAGGCAACGTCAGAAAATGGCGATTTAAATAAAAAACTAAATATATTTTATATGATAAAGCTATCGGGATTATAAAGTGTCATTCAACAACGTATCAAATTCTTATCAAATTCATCTTCTGTCATATAAAGGAACCTTTATATCCTCTCCCCTCGGATACAGTTATTGACCAAAAAATTGATTAGAGAGTGTAATAAGGGAGTTGGTTGAGCGAGCAGAAAGTATAATGTCCGTTATTCCAATCGAGTAGGTGCAGCGCACTATTGTGCAGCTGTCAAGTAGAACAAATTACGTTATGTCAGCCTTCCGGCGCGGTAACTCTGTTCAAAGCGCGCCGGTCCTTACGTTGCGTGAGGAAGCATCACTGTCAACTGTACGTGAAGTTGCTAGCCTGCTAAATAATTATATGCGTTAATACGTGTACGCGATTAACAACGTTAGTCTCAATTTATCTATTCAAAATAAATGTTGAAACGGTGGCG
>SHCU01000247.1:102978-113049 GCA_004307685.1 Ceratina australensis | reverse complement strand
TATTATTACTTGTGAATATTCTCCCAATAAGGGACTCACACACAAACAGCGGTGGGTCGGGGATAATTGTCCGAAGTTGTACAAAACGTATTAAAATCCGAATTATTATGATGTTGATGAATGAGAACGAGTTCAAAATTATCATGTTAGACGGTAATAACATGGGCATGTTATGATTTTAATTGGAAGTTCCATTATCCTCGTGCTCTAATTGTCCGAAGCTGTACAGATCATTTCGATGCCGCATATATGCGGCGCTCGTTCCCAGAAGTCGTGCTGTGGATGCCGCATATATGCGGCGCTCGGCGCGAAAGGGTTAATACGCTCGTCAGGAATTCCCGTTTGGTCTCTTGGCTACGTTAACACGTTAAAATGAAAGAGTGTATTCGCTTGAGCTTCTATTAATGAAACGGATAAATAGAGCACGTCAGATAATACGCCTTTGTTATACCATTACTTTTCAACGTTTCGAGTAGAACGTAAAACGCGCGGATAAAGCGTGTAATTTGACTGTAACTGGCACGCGATTCATGATGATTTATACAAGCGAGACGAGAAAGAATAGAAAAGGAAGAGGGAAGAAGGGGGTGTCACCATTTTCGTTTCCACGACAGCTGTCCGCCGGCCGTCTGTCTTCGCTTATATTTCCCAAACGTTCCAATAAAGTTCCCGTTCCCCGGAAATTTCATAGAAGGGACCGATTTTTCTTCGTCTTGCTGGCCGACCAATCGAGAGGAGAGGAGAGGGCTCACAATAACGCGCGGACGGATTGATTCATAAAATTATTTTCTGCCCCGGAGCCCTTTCATCAATTCTAGTTTAACCGTCGAACGCGACAAGATATTCGGGAAGGAAACCGCTCGCGGCGGGACGCGAAGGGAGGTAAAACGGTGCATTATCTGTATTCAAACAGCGCGTATCGTTTTTCAGATAGTCGTCGAAAATATTCAGCAACACGTACTCGGGTTAAAAAAATGTTGAAATGTTGAAACGTGCCGCGGCAAACGATGATCATTCATTGGCCGAGTTTGTCAGCATATAAATCGAGTTATCGAGCAATGCGAGATCGGGAAGTCGTATCGATATAATCTTATCTTCATTGAATATATTTCTCTCAAATTGACACTCTTCTCATTCTCGAAGCTGTCTTCGTTCAAATGTCCTATTTTTTTTTTAGATCGGTAGATATCGGAGAGATATTAAAACGTTCAAATGTTTATCAACTGTGCTTTTTCGCGTTTATACTCGAGCCAATCTTTCCTGCATTATAAAGCAAATATTTACTGGTCGTCGAAAACAGATGCTTCGCTGAAGTTCCAAATCATATCAAAACGAAATAATGTTGGCGTTTTCAGATATGTACAAAAAAAAAATGTAAATATTATTGCTTCATATTAAACTTCTGTTCCTGCGTTTCAATCCGTAGTGATACGTGAAAACAAGGTATCTGTTATTGATAACGCCAGTGTTTAACTAAGAACTCTAGAGTAATAACAATTCCTATCATTTCAATGGGAAATAAAATAAATCAATGAACAGCATACATAAACACAGTCGTTTAATACAAATATCTCTTTCCGAGTGTTGAAACCTACAATTAGGAGTTTTCTTCGTGAAGCGCGTACGAATTTTTTTGAAGTAAAACCAAATGTCGGCTGGGTAAATAAGCGCTTGGAAAACGATTGAATAATGCAAAGGAAGCAATTTATTACTTTTATATTTATTCAATTTCTTCATTTCGTAAAAGCCACGGGACAAAGTTGAGGGGAAATATGTAGCCTGCGCGAAAAGTAAAATGCAGAACGGAAACAAATCGATGAGTCTCTGGGAATTTTGGGCGCGGTGGTCTCGGTGGCGGTAAACGTTCTGTTTAGCAATTTCGACTATTCCTTTCATCATCAGGAACTTGATTCAGGCCACCCTTGCAAACTTTCGACCCTGCTTTCGGCAACGATCGCATTTACCCAGTGTCAATCACGAGGTCCTTCCAGGTCCTTATTTGGCGTTCAGGAAGCGTGGGGAAAAAGGTCGAAGTGAGGGTGGAACAGAAGTGATCGCTTCTGCCTCCGAACAAGAAAGCTGATAGCGATACATTGTATCCATTAACAATTTAACAGGAGATAAAATGCATACCGTGTCCTATTTGTAGGCAAAACATTTTCTATCAGACGAGAGAAGTTATAATCATTTTATAGAACGTAACACAAAATTTTACTCCCGGAACAACGATCTCAAACACGAGTTTATTATTCAACTTTAATTTCAATCATTCATCCCGGCGCAGTGTGCAGTTAATTAATATTAGTTTAGAATTCCTAATAAAATTTCGTCGAGATTTAGTAATTCAATAACAAGTTTGGTCCACGGGCGACCATGTATCACGTGGGATAATAAAAAGTAAAGCGGGGCCGTCTGAAATAACAGAGAAAGTTTGAACATGTTGGATGGACAATTTTCCAAGTTGTTACCGCAGAATTGCAAGTGTAAAAGGAGAAAGGCAATCAGGTCTGCTCTATTGGGATTCGATGCCATGGGATAGTCATTCCCCGTCACACTAGAGAGCGCGTAAACTAGCACCGCCGTCGGCGACCTTTGCGTGTCTGATTTTCCTGATTATTTTTCTTGCACGAGGTTCTATATCTCACCTTGAAGGATGGCTCTACCACGGAATCCTTCTGTATTACTCACACAATTTTTTTGCCTCTCCTGGACATTTACTGCGGGTCGTACGTTCTACGTATTAAAGATTTAAGTCTCTTTCGGCTCGGACTGTATCCTTTGACTGAAATGAAGTAGTGTATAACGCGTTTTAAGAAAATGGGAATGCGAGCGCGTGCAGTTCCGCGCGATGAAAAGTTGGCTCTGAAATTCAAACGAATAAATTTTTCTACGCGTTTAGAAGGAATTAAAAAATGATCGACGAAACGTTTCGAAATCCCGCGGCGAACGTGATTTCAATAATCATATTATCTATGAATTGAAACTAGCTATCACCTTCGCGGCCAATTTACGATGTCATGAATTTGTAATGTTCATTTTCCAAAAATTATTTGTCGACCGCATCTAAATGTAAATTCGATAACCGATCGCGGAATAGAACCACCGAAATCGAACGGCATAGAAATTCTCCGTTGATAAATTATTTGCGACGGTCAGTTCGCGAGTTTAATGCGATGCCTGCCCGTCCCATTGAAACCGGCTACTTTAACGCCGCGGCGAGCAGTTAAATAATACTGATTGCCGTTGCGATTCCTTTCAGCCCGTCGAACCAGCGTAACGCGCATAAAGAAGCATCGAACGCGCCATTTATATCCGAGCGCATCGGTTTTTGGTCTACTCGAAACAAAACACGATCGTAAAGTCTAGGTATTTAGCTTGGAATCAGCTTGATCGTTGGTACCGATGAACAATCGTTTGAAACTGCGCGGAGTCGAACGTTCCGATAGAATTTATGCGGCGAAAACGGATTGCAGCGAAACGTTCTTAAATCAGCTTTATCTGCTCTCACGTTCTTTCTTCGAGCAAAAACGTGCACAGGCTGCCCCGGCGATGCACACGTGATACAATTGATTAAGCCGGATGGACTAATTGTAAGGGGTTTGTAAATCGGTTTAAACAGCGGCCGACCTATTGATCAGGCTCTAGACGACTCAATCGAAATTTACGATGCGCAGAACAATAAGCGTAGGAAACGCACCGCCCCACGATACAAATCGTAACACGGGGAGAGGCATGCAATTTCACGATTGTTCGTTGTTATTTATCGGGAACGTCATCTGCCGTTTCCCTACGAAACGATGCCCCGTGTTCATTAATAGCCGCGACAATGGAAAATGTATCTCGTTTTTCTCCTTTAACTCGTCGTTACCGCTTTGTCGCGTGGAGATATCCAGACTACACGGTAAACTGGTTGTCCCTGCAGGACCCCTTCTGGTCGTGGCTGCGCCTAACAAGCACGCTTTCACAGCGAGCTACTATTCGTTGAAACACGTTCTGATTGATTGGCTAATTATAATTACAATTTCAACGAGCTCGTGATGTTATGTAATTGGAATGTCATTCGTGGTTCGTCGTAATTTATAATGGAAGCGTTAAAAATTGCATTTCCACCGTGACAGGCATTTAAAATTGATAATTCTAACAGAATTAAACAGTATTTATCATTAATTAAATACGCTATTCTAGTATCATGTGGTCCTGGGGCAATCTGATTAAAAGAGTTTCTGTCCACATCAATATTCAAACAAGAAGCATTCAACTAGATTGAACATATATACCGCGAAGAGCAGAGGACACTTTCGAGCAGCTCTGTATCGTATATTGTTTGCGGAGATAACACAGCGATTGTTGTAGTTGTCAGTTTTTTGTGGACGCAACCTCGGTAACGCTAGAAGTATCCGTTCACGTACAGCCAGGCGAGAGAGTCGAGGAACTGTCGACTCCTACAGTCGACGATTAATACGCGATCGTTGTTTATTCAGAGGCTAAAAAGAACGCGTGCCACAGCGGGTAAATCGTCGGAGGGTGAATCGGCGAAAGAACTGGGACCGCCAATATTTGTCTTTATCCCTCCGATTAATTGACAGTGAATTCGGCCTTAATCCGGTGCACGTTCATTCTCTCGCATCTTCTCTCATTACTCTCCCTTTGACCTGTTCGACAATCATCCGCAATCCCTCGCGGTCACATCGTCGTCTCGCTCGCTCCCTCGGCCGTGCCTCACGTTTCTCCCAGCCCTCCTGCGCAACGTTTCGCATACCCTCTCACCGTTGACAACGCCACCGAGGCGACGCGACGCTCGCGAGCGAGGATTATTGGCCGTACTAAATCGCTCTCCCAGACTCCGTCTGTTTCTTTTTTTTTTAAGTATCGGGACTAACGTTACGAAGCGGCCGATCGTTGCCCTTTTCGGCGTTCACGAAATGAACACGTCCCGCGTGTAATATGCATCGTGCGATCGTGCATTCCTATGCGCGGATAACACGTTAACGCGCGCGCGTGTGCGAGCGCGCACGCGTTGACAGGTAGCGCACACCAGCGCAACGGTGCAAGATACATATCTCGCGTTGGTGTCGCATTTTCTAGGTCACTCTCTCCATTATCAAAGAATTCAGGTCTTGCTTGGTGGCTCCGCGGGTAGGTGTGTATAAACGTGGTCGGGTAGAACGAACGTAAACTCGTTTTTAAACACACCGGGAGGAATTTCACTCTCGGCGTTGTAAGTAATTAAAAAGAGTTATACGTCACGCACAAGTTCGGGCTTAATGAGACCGACGCGAAAACCGGTGACAATAAATTGGAGGCTGAGGGATGGTCCAATGGTACCGAAGCGCGGCCCGCGAGAGCATTACCATAATTTAGGTGGGAAGTACCGAAGTCGCGCGGGTAGACTGTGCTCTCGTTAATAAAAGGAGAAGTTGTTGAATGCGTTATTCGAGATACGTTTATCAAACTCGTTTCGAAATTTAATTAGATCAAAACAGCTTTTACGCGTCGTCGATACTTTTTTTTTTAAATCTCGTGTAATTCGAAAGGTGGATTTTTATAAAAGGTGATCAGTTGAATTCAATTTACGATGTCTCATCGATTCGGACGGGTTGCAGTGTGCGAAGAAACATTCCCGACGTTAACTAAATTTGAGTGAAACTGAAACCTGTCGCAACTTCATGCATTGTAAACGTCGTTGAGTCGACGGATACTTTTTGTACACCTACTTTGTTCTTCGGGCAAACGTACTTAAAACTTTAGTTCACGGTTTATATCTAGTTTCATAAAGAGAAGCTCACGGGAGGGAATAGGAGAGGGAGCGAAAGAGAGAGAGAGAGAGAGATTGTCGATACAACTTAGCCCCGATCTTGCCGAAACTGATTGTGAAGGGTGCACCTTCCGTGAAGATAATGTCTTTCACAGACGGGGGGATTTAAAATAAAACTGTACAACACGTAACGTGAAAGCTTATCCTCCCTGTCCTCCTACCGTCATTACTTACCGTGAGCTACGAAATGTTTATTCATACAATTTTTAGCATAATGTCAATAGGATTCACACACTATATCCATATGTTCATTTGAAGGATCAGTCTCGCGTTTTTCCCTTCGGTATGATTGATGTTCCTCGCGGAAATAAAATATTTGTTTCCGTAAAATCTCGTATCCATCGGTACACGGATTGGAATTTTATTTATCCTCCTGTCCCGTGTAATTTAAGCACACGTGACTGTCCGGAACCTCTGAAAGGGTCTCACACTTTATCGACTCCGCTGGTCCATATTAGGATCGCCCCTTTCCTATGTATAACACACACACACACACACATACACATATATTTTGCTTTGCATGTCGCGTACCGATGGCGTAACCAGGGAACCATTGTTAATTTGATATTCCGTTACGTCGATAGTTTCGAGCCGGTTTATTCAGAAACAGTTCGGCCACGAATTCGCGGTTCGTTCGCTCTCCCGGGTATTTTTTTTTATTTCCGCCTCAACCCCTCTCGAAAGGTTCGCGCCGATATGTAAGTGCGGTACGCGTGTACGTGTGTATGCACGCTGTAATCTGGCGATACACGTGTTCCCGTTATCGATCTCGGCGACATTAACCGGCCGCCGTCGGCCGTTTTTAGAGCACTGTCAACTACAGCTCTTTAGCGAGCTTAATCGGCAGACGAATTCCCGTAAATGCGCGTAATTTGCCAACTTTCCACGCGATTCGTAAAATGTCGCCACTCCCGGCGACGTTTGTTATATTTTGTTCGCGGGCACAAGAAAAAAATGAACAAACGGGGAAAGTTAAAAATTGCGGGTCGCGTTTCTACGTTGAAGAGGTAGTTATCACTAAAATGCAACCGCGCACTTGAGAACCGGCTGTCGTATCAACGTGCTCGGGTAACTTGAATTCCGAGTTACCCCGGTGAATACGTTTAAAAAAAGGAGAAATACGAAATATCAGCGGTACGTCGCGCAAGATATGCAATAGCTTTCGCTGGAAATTTGTTTCGTGCCTATAGAAAACGGCAAACAAGAATTAATAAGCCAGCAAATCAAAGTGCTTAAATATTTGAAAAATGGACAATAAATATGATTAATATTGCTAAATATTAAATGCTACGTGTATATTTCAAATCAATTTAATATTTGCGAAACAAATAGTGAATTCATGTTATGATTGAAAGAACTAGAAATTCGGAAAATAAGAGTGAAATCTACGTACGTACGATGACAATTCATTAGTATTTTGACGTTAACAAATACCTCATATCTATTGAGTAATAACGATATTGTTGAAGTGCGTTGACGGGCTTCGTGTATTCTTGTTATTTGTCCAATTATTTGAGAGAGACGTTTGCGCGAACGCGATGCAGTACCGTGTCCATTTAAACAATTTTACCTGAACGAGCTCACGTTGCAGTTCAAGTAATGCATCCCAGATGTGCAGGCTGCTGCATAATAGTCCCGCTTATTAATTAAAACCGACATCAAAGCGGTTTCCTTGATGGGATAACACCGAATGGAAATTAGTTACCCACTTTCCCGCTTTCTTTCCTACCCCACCCGTATGTTTCCTTATTGTAATTACCTGTTACGCAATTGCTTTCTTTCTTCTGATTTAATATAATTCATACGTTTCCCGATCGGGAACAGGATAAATTAAAACCGATTAACAGATTCAGGGAATATAATACGCGCGGTATTGAAATTGTTGGTGGTTTCGCAATTGAGTTAATTTCATTGCTTCACTGGATTCAACCGAAGGAAAAATGATACGTACGAACATCGTGGAAGAGGGAAACGGATCACTATTGATTTTCTCGACGCACATGCTACTACACGACTGTTCAAGGCAGCTGTTTTAACTAGAAATTCAATATTTTACACGGCGCCGGGGCTTCGGATTTGTAATTACGAACGCGATATTCGTGGCAATTAGAAAAGTGGCCGAGAGTTGTGAAATTTTTCCGAGCGACGTGTTTCAAATCAGAATCTCCTTCTCTCAACAATGAAACGTGTAGTGGCTCTAACAGCAGCAGCAGCAGCAGTAGTAGTAGCAGTAGTTTCTCGCTCGTTTTCGTTTGTTCTCTTTGTAATTCCAGAAATCTTCCGAACAATCGCGAGCTTCTTTTAGTTCTTCAAGCAATTTCACAATTTCTGTAATCCTTTTCCCCTCGCAGCTGAGAGTAGCCATGTTCCGCCGTGATTCTCAATGCGTTGAACGTCTCGTGCAAGACTCGGAACATCCTTCAATGCGTTTAAGCGGGACGAGAGTACTGGTTTATTAAAATCCTCGCTTCAGTTAAAACGTTAACCGTAAACAGATCGCGTATACCATCATCGGCCAGGTTCCACCGCGGGAACCACGCGCCGTATGAACGGATTACAGTAAAAAATAGAGGGGATTTATAAGAGTAAAGTGGGACGCGACATCTCCGGGTTTCTGAAAGGGATTGATCGCTACTATTTAGGGACGCGCTCGTTCGCGAACGCAACTTCTTTCTCATTGTTATCGCTCTCAGCCATTTTGATAGTGCGGTTTAAGCCGTGGTCGAAAATCCCAGCTCCGGGAGTATTGATTTCTATTATGACGCATACCGGGAGCGGGCGAAAATAAATTAACAGATTCGGTAACGACTTCAAGATTAGAACACTGAAACTGAGCGTGTCCGATAAAGCGTAATGTACACGCGAGAGATACGAGCGGTGTTAAAAAAAATTTACTTGCCTTTTAGCCTCGTAATTACGCGATATCGTCCTCGTTATTATTTCTTTTTTTTTTCTTTAACTACACTGTTCCTGCTTCGTAAATAATCAGATAAGACGTATTAACCGGTTTAATTGTTTCAAACTAAAACCATAGAACGGCTGGGTAGCCTCGGGTTAGCCGAGGTACCTACGGAATCGTTTCTATAGACGGCTGATGAAATCTTCGGGAGTTCAATAGATTTTTTATCACTCGCAGAAATAACCGATGGATTCAGGTTATTCTCTCGCTCGTCGATATTCCGTTGAATCCTGTAATATCAGCTATAGAAGAAAAATTGTTCATTAATTAATGTATAAAAGGAGAGGTATAAAAGTTTTATAAATAGGTCCGTTTATACTCGTCCGTGAAAAGATCTGTGGGTAATTGAAACACCGCCCATTGATCGCCTCTCCTCTCGATAAGGTTTTTATTCAATTTTTTTCGTCGATTTTACATGAACAGGAACGTTCGTACGATTTTAAAATATATTAATAATAAGACGCGTCGCACGTTTGACAGGATTATTGCGTTCCGGTCAAAGCGGAGAATTTTATAAAAAAAAAGAGATTACAAAGAATGTATAACCCCTCGCGAGGTGAATTTACAAGAAAATACCTTGAATAATAATGATGATGGGTCAGGCATGTAATTTCAAAGAGCGTGGAAATACTCGTTAATGTTGGTTAATATCTGGTTAATGTGTACGTACCCAGAAAATTTCTCGCTTCGCAGAAAGCGCATAATATATGTATATCTCTGTTGTTTACGGACACGTCAATTTGTTGCTAAAGAGGGACAGCTTATTAATTAGAGCCCAGTGACCCGAATTTACCTTTAATTATCACCAAGCCCTGCTACGAACGCCTGCGACGCTTGGCTAAAAGCTTTCAGGAAAATTGTACGCGATTGTATTAATATTCCTTGCGGTGGCTGAAACGAATGATAAGCAGCTATATTTTCTCGCCGGATCAAAGCGATAGTCGGCACGATTGGAAGTGCGCTTAAATCGAAATCTCCGCTGTTGTAATTAAATACCGGACGAAGATTTCAATTAATTTTGGGCAAGTATGCTTTCTCATGGAAATACCGCGTCAACCCCTGCCGTTGAAACGATTCGAGTACCGTCCGAATTCAGACGTGAATTAAAACGCTATAAATAAAAAATTGTGTTACATCTCATGAATTAATCGTCCTGTCGCAGTTTCATCTGTTATGTTTTGCTTGAACCTCCAGGATGCAATCGCCTCGTAGTCGAGCGCTATTAAATTCTAATGCTCATTCTTAGCGAATCACGATGACAAAACAACACGTAACCCAAACAAATAGCAACAGAGAA
>SHCU01000247.1:27924-71579 GCA_004307685.1 Ceratina australensis | reverse complement strand
ACGTAATAGTGTTATAAAATATGGTTCGAAAAAATGGTGTGAATCTCCTGCAACCATTTTTTTTGTTTCATAAAGATTTTAAGGTGTTCAAATTAATTGTAAAAATAATATAAAATTTCGAGAGGCTCAATGTTTAAATAACCTATTACGAATATTGCTTCGCAGATCCAATAAGCTGAAGCCGTTTTGGCATAGCGTGAGCGAGCCGGTACCAGTTTTGGAAAACCTCTCCGCCGCCCTCTTATCGCACAAGTATGAGTGCGCTCTCGCCCGCGCGCTGTCCATGCCAGAATGTCCGGTGGTGCCGTTCTTCGGTGCTTTCTTGCGGGAATTGCGGGAGGTCATAGCGTTGGAGACCAAGGTAAGCCATTAAATTCTATTACCTTCGTATATACATCCGGTGCAACTTGTTCTCGCGATCGCTACCATCGTGTCGTCGCATCGCCTTGAACAATATGAAACGAACTTCGACAAGTTTCGTCGTCCCCGCAGCGTCGCGGGAATTATTAAGATGAATTCAAGTTTCAAAGCCGCAGCTCAGCCAACCGTAGCTTTTATTGTATCACACCACACGTTGCTGATTTCATAAATGAAACTTTCCGGTCTCGAACTGCAGCGGAACATCATTTTACCGCGCGACTTTTAATGAAACGAAGAAAATATATTAATATTCTTTTTTTTTAAGATATGTATAGAGTAAGAGAAGCAGTTCGATAAGGCTTGGTAATTGAACGAAATAAAAAGTACAAGAGTAAACCCTTTTTCTTAGCGCGGGAAACTTTCCAACTTTCCTACTTCTAAAACGATTACCCGGACCAATTAAATGGCCAGGGTTAACGCCGGAGCTTTTTTATTTCCGCAACTAAACGGTAATTGCGAAATAAAATAAATAAGATAAAAATAGATAACAGGATGAACAAATTTCTCGTATGAATGAATTCAACGGATACTCGACACACGTGAACTGCATTTAGAAATGAAATATGCAATCGTTCATTAATTATCGGATATTACGGTTAAAAAAAATCTACCCTCTCATGAATAAATAATAATCGGTTTTTATAGATTGATAAATGGAAGTAAAATAAAGAGGTCTCAGTGAAAACGTTGTTCGGGATTTTACTGTCTACTAGATAAAAATCAAATTCTTTATTTCACTTCGGTGCTTGGAGAAAAATCTCAACAATGTTTATTGCGTTTACCGTCTCGGTCTAAGGCTAAATAAAAGGGAATCTTATAAAACCCACTACATTTCCTCGACTAGATCAGTATCACGATCCGATATCAATTCGGGCGCCAATTCAATACTAGTTCGAGTATTGGTTCTAGCTCAATTCTATTCCGATTCAAACTCGGTTCTATCTCGCATCGCCCGATTCGGTTCTAGATCAAACTACGTTTCCGCTTAAGTCAGTTCTAAGCTCCGTGTCACGCGATATCTGTATTCAAACAAACTGTACATTAGTCTTGAACGAATCTATTTTCGGCGTTCAGCAATTTCGACGTACGAGATAAACAGCGGGTCTTCCATTTCGTACAATTCATTCTGTAAAGAGTCTTCAACGATTTCCTTCCGTAGAAATAAGATTTAAGAAAAGAATTGCAGCGTCTCATTCGTTTCATTCAATGATATAATATATAATTACATGAGAGCTTCAAATAAAAAGTAACATCGACTTAGCTGTTCTACATGCTACATTAAATTCTTATGGAAATTGATATCACGTGATGCTACTATCATGTCAGTCGCCAGTTGTTCAATTACTTATTTAAACGGCAACAAGAGAGGAAATATAGAAAGGAAAAAAAAACAAAAGAGAAGAAACAGCGAGATCGAATGATTCCACAGTTAGGCTTACACGTGCGATTTGGCAGTTGGCCAAGGAAGTTCCTCGATAAAATTCGTATATCCTCCGAGTCCTTTCCAAAAGCGTCGAACCGTGGAATACGAGCAGCGAACGAGGCCAAAGGTTTGCCCGATACGGAGATACGGGAGAGCTACTCAAATTACCAACCCTTTCCTTACGTTTGACCACTTTTAAAGCGAAAAAAAACACAGATACGGGCTAGTAACGTTTATACTGGGATTAGGATACGAGTGCTGGTGAAACCTTCTCTTTGCGATATCCCCCCGATTCTGGACCGACGATTTTCACCGGTGCTGTGTTTGCGAAAGAAAGTGGTTGTTGAATCATTAGATGCGGTGTAATTGCCTTCAGGGTCGCGCGCGTATGCTAATACGTTTGAAGAGTATTGAAAATGCTTAGCAGCTTCTAATTTACGGCCTGTCTATTACTTTTAATTAAGAGTCATTTTAACTGGAATAACAGAACCACTGCTGATAATAGTAATTATATCGAAAATGTGTATGAAAGAATGTCGATAAAAATTAGAAATAAAATCGGATACGAAGGGTCTGGTTTAGATTTGATCGCAATGAGGAAATCGATTAAAAATAACGGCGTACAATACCTTTTTCTGTTTTCAATTGAACATTGAAAATCGATCAGAAACTTATTATATCATTTACCACTGTTCGCCCTTTGCCGCGTTTAATTGCATTCAACATCTGCGAACGAATTTCATGCGCTAAACCTTGTACAAAAAAAAGGGGAGGGGGAATAAACGAATAGTAGAAATAACCGATGGTATAGAATTTTTACAAACAACTGATCCAATCAAAAAATTTCGCGATACCAGTTCCCGGAGTTGAACTCGTTAAATGGTGACTACGTTTCATTTCTCGTTTTCGTACACAATTGCTTTACTGGGAATTGGTATACACACGGGGAGATGCGAAACGTTCGCGAGAGCGTGAGTCCCCGATGCAACGGCGACGTACGTACGAATAATTCGAGCATGCATAATTGTCGCTAGGCGAAGTATTCCGACGGTAAATTTACCAGCAAATTGTTGCACCCGTCGAGTATTTGTCCTGCAATTTGGCGACGTGCCTTATCAGATGTATACGATGTATCTTATTTTCGGTAACAAGAATCAACTGCCTTGCGCGGAAGATTTTATTTAAAAAATGTTATCACGGTGTTTTTAATAAAATTATTATGCGCGCACGCTTATCGAGAACTGTACACCGTAAACCCGATAATTATATACTTACGATATTTATACAATGTGAAGCTGAAACATTAATCCGAGCAACGTATATGTATTTATCCCAGCCTCGGTGAATTTATATCACCTCGTTTGTTACGCTTTTAATTAACGCCTTAATTATCAACGAAAAAGGCGGAACTGAATCTCCATTGTGATTCAACCTGAGGAAGATGGGATCGTCGAGGAAAGAAGGACGAAGAGGGAGAAAAGGAACGAGGAGGACGTGTGTGGCGATAAGGTTAGGGGTTTCTATCGGCCTCCAGCAGCGACGATGGTTGTAGGCCGGCGGAAACTACTTGCTCTTGTCGCTAATGATCGTCGCCTTGAAAGACGTCAGCCACGGTTTGGACCCTTCTTTCAATATTTTAATGAACAATATTCAGATATAATTAAGGAGACCCGCTGCGAATTCCTTCGCATTATCCGTATGATTTTTTTACCAGATTGTATTATTACTTCTTTTTCGTATATCATACTTGTGATAAGCGTCTGTAGATTTTCAAATACATTTACGAATGCTATTCTTAGCAAAGGAAAGACGAGACTAATTTTTATGAATAAGTACGTATTCGAGATGCTAACGGGTGTAATAAATAAATGTATAAGCAGCTTGAAGTCGCGTTTCTTGATACGGATCTAAATGGTCGTAAAGCAACTATTAGAAGCATTACGAACGTGACGCGACCGTCTGTTTCATGCCAGCAAGGTCAAACTTTTTCTGAAACCGGTGAAAATACGTCGGACGTACGGTACTATAATTTGCATAATGCGTAAACAAGAATGGAAACGAGCCGGCGTGGCGCATATGACACGCACACGCGGCCAGCCGACGGGAACTACTTTGCGTGGGAATGATCTAACAAGATTTCGCCCACGTGGCACGCGAAACCGTAAAGCAGTTAAAACGAAGCTGATAAATTTCGAGCGGACGATAAAAAAAAAGGAGTATCTCGCTTTACACCGAACCGCAGGGCCCGGTATTTCGAGCAACGGGGCGACGCTCGGCCAGTTGAAACAACGCAACGTATCTCTGTGACAGGTGGACATTCTCTAAATTCGAACGATAGCGCGGTCGTCTGTTCGCAATGTTCCTTTCCTAACGTCCGTGGCGATAAAGCTCGGTCACGGCACGTTCCCCGTAACGGGGGCGTAGACCTCTTTCGTGAGCGAGCGAACGATTCCTTTCTCAACAGCTAGGGGAGAGAAAAATGACCGAAACGTTTTAGAGAAGACCTTCGGCATGAGAGGAGCTTCGTGACGTGTCCGTGACAATTACGATTCCCTCCGAGCTATACTTAGCCGATCGCGAACCATCAAACCCACCGACAGACAAACGACCTTCTAACGGATCACAACGAGGAATAGTTCCTCGCTCGTCGAGATGTTAAGAAATATAACAAACGTTACACAAGTAACTCCTGAATTAACGTCCAGCTTGATATATGGCCCGTTTATTTTGAAAGTGGTGTAAGTCCATTTTTGAAAAAAATGAGATATAACGTAATTTATGCTTAATTTAATGTAAATTTTTTATGTATGACTAGTCCGTGTTTAATTTCTTAAAAAATTCCCATGTTTTGTGCAACTTAAAATCGGTCGGTAAATGAAATTGCATAATCATCGATTATGAAAGTGGTGTAAGTCCAATTGACAGATGCAGATTTTCGTATCATAGAAATGGAACTGCAAAAAAAAATTTCTATACACACCACAGGATTAGTATGATGTAATAACACAATGCAGAAAATATTACAAATTCATTTTATGTGAAATGAAACGAGAGAATTTCGTTTCAACAAAAAATCTTCAAAATGCGATTAAAAAACAGATTGAAAAAAAAAACACTAATGGCGACCAGATCAGTTGGTTGCAAATATGTTGGTTGAGATTTCTCAAAAGTGCATCATGTACTATTTTATGTAAAACATCGATAAAGGACGCAGAATTTAAAACTATAAATTTATTACCTACGCGTCCTGGAAGATTGCTAAAATTAAAAAAAATCGCCGTGTCGCCTTTGTACCGAAATGCCAGGCCTCCTATTACTTACGAAAAATATAAAGACACGAAGCAGTTATTACCTTATTATAAAACCTCCAAACCTCCATTATAAACCTCCGGTGCATCATGCATATTTCGAAACACTGCCACATGCAGAGTATAAGTAAATACTATCAGTATCTTGTAATTTTGACAATGTAATTAGCGTCTAAAATTAAATTTTATGTCTTATCATGCGTATTTGTAAATAAAATTGGATTAAAATGAAGTATATTTTAAGTAATATTTGATTTTTCAAAATTGAAATTAAACGGTTTTTACAGTTGTCTAATTTTGAAAATGGTGTAAGTCCATTTACAGTCTATAAATATGTATTATTGTAGTCTAATTCGCCTAAAACAAATCTATAGAATCAAATTAAATATTGATAAAATAATAGAAACATTGCCAGACTTCATACGATTTGCCTCTATTTTTAAATTTTCTAATATGTATACTCTTAAATATCTCGATACATGAAAAATGGACTTACACCACTTTCAAAATAAACGGTCCATATGTCTGTCTCAAAGAACTTCATCGTTTCACCGTGTATCTGCTAATGAATAAATTATATGAGAATCGTGATTCGGAAAGTTTAACTACAAATCGGACATACCGGCGTCAAATATTTCTACAAGCGAAATGAATTTATTTTAGCGTTACAAGTACATCATAAAACATGTTGGTATTAATGAGTCATGCAAAGGTGAACAGAGAATGGCGCGGCGTCGAAATTAATTCCGAGGGTGACAAGTTTCCTCGATACAGAAGTGTCATTTATCTCCGCAGGGTATATATCTTGTTGTCGTTACGCAAACATCGTAAAATTGATCGTGACGGCAATCGAGCCGAAGAAGCTGTGGATTCTCAGTCTGGGAACGGCCTTAATTCTTTCGGCAAAGGGCTTCGTCAACTCGTTGGATCCTGGACAAGGGTTGTAAATCTAAAGGGTTTAACCGACGGGGAACCCGCGTCGCATTTCGGAGCGTTGATGACAAATTCAAACTACGCTGGCTCAAAACCTCGACGACAGTCCGCCCCGCGTCTCACGTTTCAGTCTCTACTTCATACGTCGACATTCTTCACGTGTCTGTTTATTTTTTAAAGCCGTATAATTGTAAAGTTTACCGTCGGCAACCTCACGGCGAGTTTAAGTAATTCGTTCTATATTTAATTTCGGCAATTGGCGTTACACCTGAAAGTTAGACAAGCGACTAGTTTCCGTAATACGGTATTATACTCTAACGGTGTTACGGCACCGCGCGAACTTTTATGTGGTAAGAAACTTTTAGAATAGCATCCGAGGTGGAATCGCTTACTCCTCAAACCGAACACGAATCGAGTACTTCGCCGAAATAACTTCCAAACTGCAGACGTCATTTCGGTGAAATCTGGGCCAAAAGTGGACGAACTTCCTTTTTTTCTTGGCCCTAAGCCTTTTCGCAATTCTTTCAGCGAATGTAAACGAACTCTTCTTGAACATTTATTTGATCTAATTTTTCATTGATTAAACATTTGCGTTTCCAGCAAGCGTTATCAGCTATCTATAAAATATGGCTCGAAAAAATTGTGTGAATCTCTTGCAATCATTTTTTTTTAGTTCAATCAATAACCAAATGATTTTCATGGATAACCCAAGACCTAAATCAATTTCGTTGCAATAAATTGGACAAGTAATATAATACGTAATGGTATTACAAAATATGGCTCGAAAAAATTGTGTAAATCTCCCGCAATCATTTTTTTGTTTCATAAAGATTTTAAGACGTTCAAATTAATTATCAAAATAATATAAAATTTCGAGTAGCTCGATGAGGCTCGATGGACCAAAGCTCGATGGGCCAAAAGTGGACGAACTTCCTTTTTTTTACCGTAAGCCTTTTCGCAATTCTTTCAGCGAATGTAAACGAGCGAATGAAACGAATGTTCAACTCTTCTTGAACATTTATTTGATCTAATTTTTCATTGATTAAACATTTGCGTTTCGGCAAACGTCATCAGCTATCTATAATTTCATCGTAAGTTAGTTTTCTCGACAAAAAAAGTAAAGGGTACCTCTTGACGTATTATTAGGCTATTCAGAATTATCAAACTTTGAACCAGTTTTATTGTTCACGCGAGTCTGAGATCGCGTGTCGCAGAAAAGCAATTCTCGAAAGAAAGCGTCTTTCGTGTGGAAACTTTGTCTTTTATATTCCTTTAGGAAATGAAAATGTGCGAATCCTTGTAGCAAGTGCGGTGCGTTTTTAAATGCGACTATAAAATGTTCATGTCGAATACTCAAGATTAAGCCGTAAACGGAGAATATACGGCGGAATGTTGTAATATAAGTGCACGTATCCGGGAAACATCTTCGAGGGATTAACCTAATTGTAAATTGAACGTAAGGTCACGCGTTGGCAAAAATACAAGAGGAAATTAGAGAGAACGTTCGAGGGCAACTCGAGTATCGAGAACAATTATCTTGCTTTTATTTCAATCAGAACCATTAAATTGAAATTATATCTTTTGCAAATAGGAAACAATTTACTCGGCGAATTTTATCGAAAGTACTTATTTCCGCTCGTATATCCACGAGTAACAGGAACAAGTCACTTGACGATATTAATATCACGTTAATGTTTTTGATCCCGTCCCGCGGTCCATCGATATTTAATAGGTAACAGCGCGTCTTTGTATAACGGACCTTGGGAATTCTGTTAAAATCGTTCGCGAATAGAATTCGACGGGGGTTACTCGTTGAACAAATACCTTTACCCGACGTTCAAAGTGCAAACGGTCATGGATAGGCGCAGCCCTATTAATAGAACGGTGGGCTTTAATGGGTCAAATTGATGAAATTTTGAACGACATTTGACAGAGAGAGGGAACCTAGCGAGAAGGGAGTACCTGCTGCTCCCATCTACACTGTATAGCTGCCTGTATGTATGTAAAAATATCTCTCTAGAATCGCAGCGAAGGTATCGGGTCGAGCGTACATTTGCGAGCCATCGGTCCGTTGTAAATTGATTAAAAATAAACGGGAAGAGTTTGATTAAATGAAAACGGTTTCGGTTTAAATCTATCGGACCGATCAATCGAAACTATCTTTTAAACTTTGAAAAATTTTTATTTTTAAGAATTCATCTCCCGTTTAACCGTATCGCGCTCAGTTATTATTGACAGCTATTTCCTGCGGTATATCAAATAAATCGCATTTATAACTCTTGTTTCACGACTCGATATATACATATTTGAAGCTCGGTTTCGATTAAATACCTGGTGATAAGGGGAAACTTGACTTTTGTTCTAGTCCCAGGAATCCAAAGAAAGTCGCGAATTGGCGCGGTGTAGTAGTAAAGATGCCGAACCCGAAAGCCTGTCATCCTCGGGGCAGACAGCGAAGATCACTATCGACACGAGCACGGAATCGTCCACGGAATGGAACTTGAGGAATAGTTCGTTGAAGAAACAGGAGAACACTCCGAACCGTGATACAAATTCTGTCCTCGAGAAAATCGCCGAATTTCATAAGGTAAGTACAATTCGAGTTTAAATAATCTCGCAGCAAATGTTCGCCAACTAACTCCATTTATCAGGGAAGATTAATTTGATTCCTATGCTCGAACATTCGAATCATTAAAATAGATATCCTTGTTTCTAAGAATCTTTAAACGTATATCAACGAATAACTTGTTTTATAAACTAAGGCCCAGACCTTAGATCTCCTCTTTGAATAATTAATGGTCGTGAAATAATTTAAGAAAGCTGGATGCTTTGAAAAATTTTCAATATGTCATTTCATAGAGGAGGTGTGTTTATTTATCTTCGATACTTAAAATATCTCTACCACCTTCAAGAATAGAAAGCGTAGGATCATTCAACAGAAAACAGAGCGCGTTATATTTATTAGAATAACTTCTTTAAGGTTCGATAATTCAAGGTATAACCTGAAGCTATTTTTTTTTATATCAAAGATCCTTGAGCACGAGATTGACGACGTATGACGAAAGGGGATACTTTTAATTAAAAGTATTAGAGGAATTTAATATCCTCATCGGTTGGTTACAACGATATTCGAAGTATGTCCGTTCCCCTTTAAAGTCATTTTTAAACTGGAAGATGAGTGTCATGGAACATGAATAAAATGAAAGTTAAAAGCGTGTTAAATTACTTTCATGCTTGCCTTTTTCTCTGCTTATGTGTTTTAAAGTTTAAAGCTCGGGAAACCTTGAAACCTTTGTGTGTTATAGACACCCTCCTGTTTAACGTAAAATATGATTAAATCTTTAATTCGAGGTTCGTCATGTCAGGGAACGCCGGCTAAATGAATTCTTTATAATAACATGAGAATTTATATAACATAGTTTCTATTAGGAAATATTCACGTTTCATTTTCGTGCACGTTTCCATGAAAAGTTTTGTTATGAAAATGTTACGCGCTCGGGACTTCGAGAGCGTAGCAACAAATTGGAGTATTGTTGACAGCCTCGCGAAAGAGAATCTCGTATTTCGTTCGTTAAATCCTCGCTCAAATCATAGTACATATAAAATCGTGTGCGAAGATGTTTCGCGACAAACACGAATCGAACACGCGTAGCTATTTCGGTTGTGTCGAAACCAAAGACACTGTGCAGCATTGAACGATACCGAAAATATTTATGAAGTTATCACATTTTCGCGTAGCATCGACACGCCCGGAGCAGAGATGCGACGACCGGTTCGCTCCATCGCACGCTGAGCATTCATACAACCGCAATCGAGCAAACCTACATGGCCGAAGAATGCGACGAGAACGACTATCATCTCGATCTCGATTCCTACAAACCGGTGCAGCCAATCACCATCGACCATGGGGTCTCGCTATTTCCTGTCGCAGCTCCGCACACCGGGATGGATTTACATCTCTTACAGGTGAATACCCAATTTATAAAAATAAAAAAAAAATGTGTACGACAGATTTTGCTATTACTGTTATTTGCGGTCCCATTGCACGGGTCACGGTTTGTGTAATTTAATGGCGTGGAATTGCATCTGTCGTGTAAAGAACGCAAACGACTTCTAGTACATTAACTTGAAAAGTAAATGTATTTACGTGGCTTGTAATTTAAATAATGCTACGGTGCAAAAAAGGTGGGGAGACCCGATGGAAAATCTCTTGCTAATCTATTTTCATCTAAATATTTGAATAAGACACAGGATATTATCTTTAGTATTATGGTATAGTACGTAGTCAGACAAAATTAGAGCATGTGATATAGAGTATGCATCTACCGATTCCATTTTTATTAGTTGCTGTGGCGAATTATATTTATCATTTGTTCTTCGAATCTTTATAAGAACTCGTATATTTAGATACGGTATCGTATCAAGGTTAATAAGAGAATGAGCAGAAGGTCTAAACGGTTCGGGCATTAGTATTCAATTGGTACGAATGCAAACGATCACGTATCTCGAAATCTCAGCTATTTATGCGCGTCGTATCGGCTATATGCGACTCCGGTAAATGCACGTACCTATACATAGATGGGCACACGGATCTCGAGAGGTTGCGCACACAGAGCCGTGGCGGCGACCTTACCCTCGGATGATTTCGAAATACATATTAATATTCCAGCGTCCAGCTGCTTTCGGTAGTTCGCCCGACGCATCGCTAAGATAAAAGACGGCATCGTCTCGGCTCTCGTAGTTTTCTTGCACTTCAAAAGGATTTCAAAGGGACCAACTTTACCTCGTGCCAGCTTGCGTATACCTGGCTCGTGGAAAGTTGCGAGGGAGAAAGACAGATAAAGATAGAGCCGCCGAGTCAGGGATCGCGAGGCAAACGGGGAGAGTAGCTGGAAATGAAAAGGATTAAAGTTGGAAGACCTCGGGAGAAAGGGTCAGAAAGGCAAAACCGGGTCACTCTCGCGAAGAAATTTCTCCCTTTTTTTTTGATAATTCGCTCCTTGACAGACTCTTGAGAGCAACAAATTATTTATGGTTGGGAATTAAATGATCATGACAAGAATACTTGTACAGCTTCGGACAATTATTCTGGACCTACTACTGCTTATGTGTGAGTTCCCTAGCGGGACAACATTCACAAGTAGTAAGAAATCTATTCGTTTATGTTTTAATGGTCCGGCATATGATGATGCTGCCAATGCTTAAGCGTGGAGCATTGAAACATAAACGAATAAATTTTTTACTACTTGTGAATATTGTCTCGCTGGGGAACTCACACATAAGCAGTAGTGGGTTCAGAATAATTGTCCGAAGCTGTACATGTATATTTATCACGTGTAATGACCGTTTCTGAATGCTCTATTAACATTTCGTCTAATTCGAACCGATAGAAAAAGTAGGTAGGTACGACGATTTTTTGTTTGATAGTCTCTAAATCAAGCTCGAGGCCCAGCGAATCCATTTTCATTAATTATATTCCTTACCCTGCGTGAATATACCTTGGCCAATATGCACTTTACTAATCAAATTTCAGAAATTGCAGGATTCTCTTAAAGCGTCTTCAAATATTCATACGTACAATTTCGACTTTGACATAGGTTAATTTGCCGATCCTATTTCCGTCCGATCCGCGGCATCGAATATCAGCACGGTTGGAATTACCGTTCCAGGATTAGGAGAACATTATTTAAAGCGACTGACAAAAATGATTCTCACGTGAAGTTACTGAGGCTTCTTTTGAACGTCCAAGAGGTCCGATTCCTCGCAGCCACTTATATCAAACTTAAACGAGTTTTTTAACAACCTTCGCAATAGGAGATTGAGTGGCACATGAGAAACGAGATAGCGCATGATTTATCATAGTCGAGGGCATTTATCGTTGAATGCTCGCGTTGTAGCGCCATCGTCAATTAACCCGTATGCGTTCCGACGAAGATAAATAATTTTTGCGTGCTGCACATCGCGGAGCATAAAGGTCTTATAAGTGCTCGCGGGGTGCACTTACGGGCCGACCGCGTAAACGGTCTTCTAAGTGCATTAGAAGTTCCATCAGCGTTATAAACATAGCCACAGGATGCATGCCGGCGTGGCACCGCGCAGTACCGGTTTTGCACCGCGCGCGCGGCACGATTCGGGGTGAACCGCAACTGGACGTATATGTACCGCTAAAACGATCTTAATAGCCAGAGATTATAGTCGGTTGGATTCAACGGCGAGATTTTACCGGCGATCGTTCGTGGCTTCGTTACACTTCCCATCGCGCTGCTGGCTGCGTTTAAATGAATTCCCGATGGACCGTTTAAATTTAGAGACACTCACTTCCACTGTTCGCCGTTGCTGCTTTTTTCTACCACGGCAATAAAAGAATTGTAACGCGCTTCAGGGGCAGAAAATGCTGTAGCAATGTTTTTATCTTAGTTTTTCATTTTTTTTTTAACGACGTTGGTGCACTGGGACTGCGAGAGCGGGACCTCGAGGACGGCCTTGGTGTTCGCGCGGGTAGATCGGGCCTGCGGGACCTTCGTGTGGGAGAGACCGCCGTGGAGCCCGTTGAAAACTGCCCAGCCCGGCGGCCCGCCCGCTACGGAGTTCTCGTTAACTGCCAACCCGGAGGAAACCGTGTCGGCCGGCTTGCTGGGCAGATACACCGCGCAACAGACGGACTGCGCTTCCGTGACGCTCGAGGAGGGTTACCTGGACCTGAGCTCCGTGAAAGAAGTGATGATCGGCTGTTGCGACCGGGACAGGGAGGCTGACCTAAGGGGCATCTGTAAGAGGTACGGCCTGTCCGGAACCGACTCATGCATCGGCCTCATGTACGGCTCCAGTCTGCCGGACAATCGACTGATCTTTCTCCTCTGCCCTCCTGCCCTCAGCAAGTAAGTAGCCAAACCTTCTCGACCTTCTCGATAGAATTTCGCATACGAGAGTTCGCTCGCGAGAAGCATCTCTATGCGAATCGATACTTTCAAATTCGATGCGGTTTCCCTCGAATTTTGACACTTTTTATAAACATCTGTGAATCGCGTCTGCGGTGAAGATTCATGCGGACGTTTATTATTATATTTATTAGATGTTGCATCATAAACACATGGACGTATTGGTTTATCGGACGTATCCAGTTTTAACGAGTTTCTGTCAATACACGTCGGCCCGAATAATTGACGTCCACGTGTCGCGGGAAAGTAGTCTAAATTTCCAGATAGTAATAACCAAACTGCCGATTTAGTTAACGAAACTGATTACATTTCTGCATACAATTCCTGCCGTCCCGACGTGAATTTCATTTGTAACGGTATATCGCGAATGACAAGGAACAGTATTTATCTTTTAAACGTGTAATTACGCTACGCGTATAATATGTAATAGACGTTACAGTTGGGGCCAAAGCAAATTGCCGTCTCGAGGTTCATTTTGTCAATCACGTGAAAATTCCTCTAATTGCTTCCGCGGAGGCGAAATATAATTATGCTGATGTATAAAGTGTTGCATAATCCTCGTTCATGCGCGACATCAGAAATTGCCTCTGAAGTTTAGCACTGACAATGAGTAGCGCCTCCTTTGAAACGGTCTTAGGAATACGTGTGTTGCTACGTTTCAAAATACCTTTGAGAGTAATGTAGTAGCGTATAACTCTTCGGGCGGTACGTCTCGGCCGACGCAGTTGCATAGAGGTATATCTTTCAGACGGCGGAGCTTATAAAATATAGCAAGAAATCTTTGCTGAAGAATCTGTAACTCCGCTTACTCGGGACGCTTAAATAGCGAGCGTCGACGTGCCTCGGCGTATAATTAAAAGCTTTTCAATCTTCGGCTGAATCACCGATTCACTTTATTTACTGCTCCGCCAAGAAAACGTAGTTTTAATAATAAAACGATTCTTCAAACGGTCCGATTCGCCCGGGTCGATCGTGAATCGCGAAAATACTGTAGTTGAATTTTATGAACTGTCGTATTAAAAATTTGTAGTTTCGCGTGCAACGAGCAGGAAAATTTCTAGCGACACATTTCACACGAGAAATTACGTTTGGATCGCGTTAACCGGAAAGACGTGGCAACACTAGATCAGCGAAACGCTTCGTTCGTGTTTTTATTTCTCTCTCTCTCTCTCTCTCTCTCTCTCTCTCTCTCTCTCTCTCTCTCTTTTTCTCTCTCTCTGTCCCAGGGAATATATTGTTACGACAAACCTTTATCCGACACCCCCGCCGCGGCTTGTGAATCGTGGCGCGGAATAGCTATTTTATCGAGTCCACCTAAATTGACGAACACAGTGTCGTTACAAAAAGGAATGGTGGATTGAAAAAGTTATTACCGCTCCGCCGTTGTATTTCCTCAATTTCCAGCGTGCTTCGTACCACTGATTCAATAGCCTCGGATAGCCGTACACGTGTTACGGTGGCAGTAATAATAATAATAAAACCTGCCGGAGCAATGTTCCTATCGTCTCGCGTGATAGAGGCATTCAACGGAATTGATAGCATTCAAAGCAGGGGAATTTACGTCGAGATGAATTTAACGGAATCGATGGCTGCCCGGTTGTTGCAGAATTTGGTATATGGGTCTTTGTTGGATATTACGAGGCCTGAAACGGCAACAGCAATTAACGGATCGTAGATCGCGATGGTTGAAAGAGAAGTATCTTCAGTTGTATTTCGAGGAAGGCTGCCTCGAACCGATGACGGCTGACGCCATAAGGGCCTTCGGTGGTCGCGACTGGTCGACTACCGAAAGCATCGGGACGCTATCGCCAACGAGTAGCAGTACGCTTCGCAAACGAAACACCAAAGGGAAGAAAACGAAATCTATCGGCAATATTCACGCATTAACAAAGGTTCGTGCACTAAACTTTCAATTAATAAACATTTTGTACAAATAAAGTTACGTACGAATAAAAAGACCTCTGTGCAAATAAAGATCTCACAGAATTCTCCTCTTAACACTTTATTGACCGCTAGCCTATTAATCGGCTGTTGGCTATCGAATCATTAAATTATTAAAAAATTCAATTACTATTACCTTGAATATATTTCATGTTAGTATGTTAGTTTATAAAGCCTTTTATTATATAAAATAAATTAAAAATAAAGTATAAATATTAATAAAATTACATTCCATTGGACAAAAGGAATAAGCACAAAGAATTAAGAATTAAGCCGGTACTTAGTGAATGGCAGCCCCAAAAACGACCGGTCGATAAAGTGTTAATAAACACATATTAAATTATCAGATCAAATCAGTGCGTCACGAAGTCGATTGAAAAATGTTAGATAGGCGGAATTACAATTATTTGAGTGAAATATCGATGAATGGACGATTGTTTAAAACAGGATTTGAGCCTAAAACAATACGACTCGTCGTCGTCGGACGGTTTATCAGGGACCCCCCTTCGACAGATTACGGGTAGCAGGGAATCGTTGACAAGAATTATACCAGCATCCCCCCGGTCTAGCAGAGACCGTGTCCCTCCACGCAGTCCGCCCGGATCGGCTGAACGAATTATTAGCTCCAACTTGCCTTACTCCAGCTTTCAGAGGTAAGGTCTTAAAAAGGAGTACGATGACAAAACAAAAAGAAGTAAGAAACGCACGGTGCACAAGTAGAACGCGACTCGGGGCTTGAACTTTAGAATCTGTCGGCTGCCTGTTCCCGATCACTACCAAAGCTGTTGATTAATTGCGCGTCGTAATACATTACGAGTACAATGTTAAACGCTAGCCAAGCAAGGGGCTAACTTCTTGCTCGCGTTTGTGTATTTATAGGGACCCATTATTTTGCTTGCTAATTAAATTGCAGCAAGTTTTCGTTTCACGAAGTCGGCTGAGCACGAAGCGATCTTCGTGTTCTCCTATGGGAATAATTTTCGCAACGTAGTGTAATAGAGAATTATTTGGTAGCGGTCATTTATAACTGCATCGTTGCAAAAAGTTGTATTTTATATTCACGAACCTTTTTCGGCGATCGCATTTATTTTCATGAGAAAGCGTTTCTACTGTTTTACGCTTACACGATATTAGGACGATGTAAGAAGCGAAGTAATATGGGTTTCTTCTCGCACGATGCTCACGCAGCCTGTTATACATCGCCAGAGACAAGGATAGAAATGGATCTGGAATGTCGGGCGGCATGGAAGCGCCGTGGCAAGTGAAAACAGGCACCACTTCGATAATGTACGAAACTCAGTTGAACTTCGTGGAGTTCGTCGCGTTGTTCCGTTCGTTCAGCCTGAGAGCCAGAAAGGATCTGCGCGACCTTTTCTGCCAGCTAGCCATCACTTGCCGTAGCCAGAGCGACGGTTCATTGAGGGATTTCAGCTTACGACCGCCCGTGTTACGGCAGACCAGTGACGCGACCCCTCAACGAATCGGTCAGTCCAACACGATCGAATATTATTAGAAACGAACAAGTTTTTTTTATGCGTAAAAAAATAATTTCACGTAATTCGTAAAATTATGTTTGATCGCGCAGAACATGTCTTTGAAACAGGTCTCCTGACGAGGAATAACTCCATCGACTGTCACGAGTACAAAACGAGTAGCAATCTACAAAAGAAGCAAGTCTTCGACGCGGTAGCCGCAGCCAGCATCGTTAACAATTGTTCCGGCGTCGACACCTCAAAGTCGCAAGTTATCACCCTGGCGACGTTTACTAAATTCTTGGAATCCCGTCAGCAGGAAAAATTAACCGATGACGAGATCAAGGCCCTAGTCAAGGTACTCAACGAATCTCTGTCTTAATTACACAACGCGAAAGAAATCGACGACTTTTTATTAAAGTCAAAAGTCACTAGTTCAATTTCATTAAATTACGTTATCTGACGAACCGAGCTGATTTTCACTGAATCATCCCTGAAAGGGATCAGGTCAGATTTCCCCATGAGCCACAGTCGATGACTGACTAGCGAGCAACGTGACTTATTCGATTACTTTGAATTAGGATGCGCAATAGTTATTGCTACGCGGCGGTATATATCCAGGGTTATGTCGTTGCGATACAATGGCACACAAAGATATAGGGCAGAGTAGCACAATCAACCGGGACGATTTGCCCTGATTCCAGCGACACGAACCGGACCCAGCGCTACGTACACAATGGTGTTTGTCTTTCGAGGGCTTTGCACGGTACATGATGGACAAGGACAATTATGCGTTCCCAAACGAGTACGCGACACCGTCCGAGACTGAAATGCAACAGCCATTGTCCCAGTATTACATCGCCAGCTCGCATAACACTTATTTAACCGGCCACCAGCTCAAAGGGGAATCCTCCGTGCAACTTTACTCTCAGGTAAGCGGATCTTTCGTCTCGCATTCGTCAAGAGAGGTTTACACTGTTTAATACACGCTTCCTTCCATCGTATAGAACTTCACGGTAGAATTATCCTGTCTGTGAAATTGAAAAGTAACTGTTCACTCGCGTCTCATTTGATTCGTACTTACGTAGATTTAAATGAATCGTTCAAAATTAATTCGGAAATTTTGTACAATTTGATACCTAGAATTATTTTTAATAGCAACCTGTTTCCTAGTGTTTTTGCGTACACCTGAACCTCATACTAATGAAGGGAGTGTTCCAAGAACCGCCTTAATTGCCGGTGCATGTCTCAGATTTCTGTGCTAGTAATCTAGACGCGAATCTTACAGAAATTACTTTCTACGGTTTTTAAGTATCATATTCTCTTACTAAGGAGCGATCCAATTCTAAACATATTTGTGATGTCATTTTTAATGAAATTTCTCGATTGTTATGCAAACGGGAACAGTGAGCTTGTACATATTCCAAATTTAGCTTGACACAATTTTACCAAGCTTTTTTGTCAGGTTATTCAGTAAAAGCTTTAAGAAGACGTTGAAGTATTGGTGATAATTGACAGGATACTTGGCGTGACGGTAAGTTCGTTTTCTAGGTACTATTAACCGGGTGCAGGTGCGTTGAACTCGATTGTTGGGACGGCGACGATGGATCTCCGGTTATTTACCATGGCCATACATTCACCACGAAGATACCGTTTCGTTCGGTCGTCGAGGCGATTGATAGAAGCGCTTTCGTCAGTTCTCCGTATCCCGTAATCCTCTCCATTGAGAATCATTGCTCGCAAAGTCAACAAGCACGGATGGCGCAAATATTTCAAGTACGCTTCCAAGTTTTACGCATCGAATTATTCGCATCCGATACAAATTCATTTTTCATTTTTATATCGCTCGTACGTCGCGCGCTCGAACGTCTAATAACGTTTTGTCATCTTTCATTCTGCGTTGCTGCTCGCGGAAAATAAACCGTGCGAGATGAAGTTTTCCCGGTGTTTTCAGTCAGTATTCGGGGAGAAACTCGTAACGAAATTCTTATTCGAGACGGACTTCAGTGACGATCCGCAGCTGCCGTCGCCTTCGCAGTTGCGGTATCGAATATTAATCAAAAACAAGAAGCTGGTGGTGGATCCGGGCGGTCCTTTAGCCCACGCTCCCCTGAGTCATCGAGGAAAAATACTCATGTCCGACCGTGCATCATCCATGAAACAGATGCGTACCGACGTGAGCGCGGCTTCCGTCGTTGAATATTTCAGCGAGGATGACGACGACGAGGAGGACGATGACGAGGATGACAATATCGATGGTAATTCACTCCTAGCGTTTAATTAAGCAAAATCGATGAACGTCCTACTCTCCTGAAAGAGTCATTCTATTCTCTCTCTCTTTCTCTCTCTCTCTCTCTCTTTTTCTTGCGAGTCATCAACAATCGAAGCGCCTGTGCTTTTAAGTTACTAACGCGATTCGATGGAAAGTCCTAATTGCTTCCTCAAGTTTTAATTGCGTTTTGCTTATAGACGTTTATCTCTAATCCGGGGATACTCCGACTGCAATTTTTTTTTATCAATCTCAGCGCGCGTTAAACGAATACAGATAGATAGATAGATATAACCCGGTAGGAGAAAAGTTTGATCAGTATCCACCGCGAAGTTGGAATTCCTCGGAGAGAAGAACATCGAAGCTGTTGCTCTTAATCTTTTTCAAGCTGTGGCTTAACCCAAATACGGAGACGTATTATTTCATTCGTTCTAATTGCTGCTCATCCTTCAGTTTATTGACGACAAACTTCAATTTATATTGAAAGCGATTGTTCCCTCTTGGGAGCGATAAGAAATCATTCCTCGCCGCAATAAGATTTAGACCGTAATAGAATTGAACGTCGAATTAAATCTGGTATGTTATTAGGAAATTGAAAGACCGAGAGGGAATGCACGGATCCATTATTGTTATTACGTTGTCGATCGGCCGCGATTAAAATTCGCAAATCCCCGCCACGCGAAACTAATTTGATAAAATCGTACCGGCTGATCTAATTACATCATTTTTCGTTCGGATTACGTAATTAATTAATATATCAAATACGTCGCGGGGAACTAATTGGAAACTGTTCGAACCGCGCAAGAAGTTGACCAACTACTTAATTGAGGGTAACGCGGAAGTTTCACCTTTCAGATAACTCCATTTCGAGTTACGAGAGGTACTTGGGCGGGATTCAGGTGTCGCACGGTCGATTGAAGTCCGATTCCGCGGTCGACGATAAATCGCAGAAGCAGAGCAGCCAGATCGCGAAAGAACTGTCGGATCTGGTGATTTATCTGCAGGCGATCAAATTCCGTGGACTGAATACGACGCCGGGCACGGGCGCCGTCGGGAAAGTGCGACATCAGCCGCACACGGGACCGGTTCAAAGGCACAGCATCGCTGGCATAGGCGCGACCAGCATCGGTACGGCTTCCGGGTCGCCGCAATCTTTGTCGACGTCCGCGTCGCTCGCTAGCGGCGGTAGCAATATCGAAAATCTATTCAGGTTAGTATCGAGCCGTCACGCGCTTAATTTACAAATGATTTTTTACATCCACTTCAAAAAAGTAACTTCGAACAATATGATAATGTTTTCCTTTTTGAATTTTTTTAAAAAGATTATTTTGCATGAAAATTGGTAGGGAAAAAAATATAATTTTAATCGCTAAAAATAATTTTTTAAAGCAACGTGTCGTGATGTACTGAAATTAAAAAATTGGATTTCGTAGAATTACGAATAATTTCAGATTCACCCGCGGCGTCCCAGCTTGTTTCCAGTGTTGTTCCTTGAATGAAAACACGGCGAAGAAAATATGCAGGAAACAGCCTTTAGGAGTTGTTGCTCACGCGGAGACACAATTGATACGCGCATATCCAGCTGCGATGCGTATCGATTCCACGAACTTCAACCCTGTGATCTTCTGGGCTTTCGGGATTCAGATGGTGGCATTAAATTACCAAACCGACGACGCGGGACTGAATTTGAATGCCGCGATGTTCGAACAAACTGGACAGTGCGGATACGTTCGGAAACCATCTGTTATGTGGGACAAAGGACACATGATGTACAGGTGTGTATTCATCGTTACCCCTTATGTGGAAGTCCTTTATAAATTAGAACAATTATCGAATAAAAAATGTCATTAATTTATCTGAAATTGTTCTTCGTAATTTCATAAGATACATTGCATAATGGACTGAGAATAATCGCAAGCCAGTCTACCGAACACACCATTTTCATTCACTTAACTGATTATAGTTTTTCATACTATTTAACACAAACGACGCGCGACACATATTTGAATGAAGTGTGATATTGATTTCCAGACGTTTCAATCCTTGGGACAAGGAATTCGACGGTCTACATTCGGCGCACTTGACATTGTCGATCATTTCTGGACAGTACGTATCGCCGACGAATTTCGTCGCCAGTACGTACGTCGAGATTGAGCTGGTAGGCATACCGATCGATTGCGCGAAGCACAAAACGAAGGTGATACAGAACAACGCGTTGAACCCGATATGGAACGAGAAATTCTGCTTCCAAGTGATGTTCAAGGATCTCGCGTTTCTGCGTTTCGGTATCGTCGAGGCCTCGTCCCATCACCTGATCGCCCAACGAGTCATCCCGTTAAAATGCCTGAGGCCCGGTTACAGGCACGTACGGTTGCGTTCATGTAAAAACAGACCGCTGGCACTTTCCACGCTTTTCATTTACTCGCGACTCGAAGAAGAGAGCCTCGACTACAACACCTGTTGCCGCGATCACAAGGAGTCGTCGAAGCGGCCGTCGTCGGGAAAAGAACCGGAGAAACTAACTACCGTTGACCCTGGTTTGGGCGGAGTGACCGTCAAAAGAAGAATGTTTTTTCTGATGGTCTATCACGTGATACCCGATGAACCTTACACCATTCTGAAGGTAACTCAGGATAGCACTACGCACGAGGTGATGCTGCAAGCTCTCCAGAAAGCTGGTAAATCACCGGACTGCGTGGACGAGTATATTTTGGTCGAGGAGGTCTCCCGCGGTTGGGAGAAGAAAGACAGAGAAGAATTGCCGACGCAACGCGTGCTGGATCCGTCCGAACACCCGCTGCAAGCTCAGGCTTTATGGAAGGGACAGGGTCGTTTCCTGTTGAAGAGAGTGGGCGACGATCCGAGCAGCAGGGCCTGGTTAGCTTCCATTAGGAGCACGGCCGGTCATTCGAAGCTCGACTCCGAGAGGGATACCTCGACGCACATTTGGGACGAAGCCGACACTTTCCTAGTTTGCATTTACAACGTCTCGCCGGATATTCCGTATGCTATATTGCGTGTTCCCGTGAGCAGCTCCGCTCAAGACGTTCTGGCGCAGGCACTGGTTAAAGCAAGAAGGATGGAAGATCCAATGAAGTTCGCGCTGGTCGAGGAACTGGAATGGGGTGGAACGGGTGCTGTTGGCAGTGGTAATCGCCAGTTGAGGGTCTTACGCGACGACGAGAACGTGTACAGCACTCAAGCCTTCTGGAAGACGCTCGGAAGATTCATCTTGAGGGAGAGAGAACAAGCCATACCGAAACGTCATTTGTTGCCGGCCACTTTGGACAGACTAAGCAAAGGGTTCTCCGTGGGCAGATCGGTATCATTGCCCGGTTCCAGTAAGGAGAAGGTGCCTGTCTCGGAGGCGCTTTCAGACCCGACGTCCAGGGGGCTTAGACATCGTCTCCTTATGCACGGTCGTAGGAGGGAGGTCCATTCTGACGGCGAAGATACCCGTGAATCAGATATTCTAAACGCTGCTTTTCACCTGAAGAAGGTTTCGTTGCGAAAGTTGAGGGTGTGGAAATCATAGTGGCAGTCAAGGGCGACGTCGATTACATCGATCTTCGCCGCTCGGAGAAATTAATCGTAAGTTATGAAAACTCGATGCATTCGTGATGAAGTCGGATTAGTTGATACTCTTGAAGCGACTCATTAAAAAAACAGAGAGACCTCGTGGATCGCTCGTGTCATTTGGGCGATTGAAATAATTACGACGTAAAATAGTAACAATGCCTAACTGAACTCGACATTGCTTAGATAATTTGTGGATAATCTGGGGTCTCTGAATCGATGCTTGATGAGAAAACTCGGGTTGGCAAAGTAAACAGTATCATCGGTTGACACGGAGTTTGATTGGACGTAATATTGTAACATATATAATACCTTAGAAGTTGAACTGCTTATAGATATAGGGTACGCGTTGTCCTACCGCAAATAATCGGATGTACAGTCAGTGAAGGAATCAATAAATGTTTCAGATTCATATCATGAATCGTATGCAGCATGATTTGAAATAGTGTACGCAGTGATTTTTCTGACTGTACATCGTTACATTTTTATGAACTCATTCACACGTTCACGTGTAACTTTTATTTTTTTACGCACAATTATAGACTTAATTTTTTTGTATTTGATGGTTTATAATTCGTAATTTTACACGCCTAGTCATTTTAGTATAGAAATGTAAAGATAATGTGTTTATATGATTTCCAAAGGAATGCGTTTCTCTAACAAAATTATACTTAGAAGAAAATAGAAGTATATATCTAAGGTTCTGTTAAATTGGTTCCTTCGGATGTGAATTATATCGTACATACTTCGCGCGTTTTAGTTCTCCACACATCTATATATTTTCTAATCTATACAATATATTTTATAATGTACATTTATACTTACTACATTTTGACGAAGAAATGTTCACGGAAAAGAGCACAAGCCGATTCATTCTTTTTTTTTATGAACATAGCCAAATAGCAATTTTCGAGTGGACACGAACTCACTGGGGTACCTGACTCTTATTTAGAAAAATTCCACCTGTCTTTCGAGTGATTAACGCTTGCACTTTAAGTACCTGACTCGTTCTTAGAAGTTTCTTTATTCTTACTAATCTATTCTATCATCTTTGATCGATCCATTTACACTTAGCAGAACGATATTCCTATCAGAAGATTATTTATTATAGTATGAAATATCATGATAAATTTTGAAGAATCATTTCGAATCATCTGATGACAATAAACTATTTTGCTCTCTTGTAATTTACTTTCTAAATTATCGTCTAAGCTAACTTTTGAATAAAGTGTACTGTCAGTGATTATTATTTCGTTTGGTACACGCTTTAAGTAAGAAATCAGAGATATACAGAGTGAAAATACGTACGTACTTCATACGTAAAGATAACGAATGAGACGTCTAGTCAAGCTCTATCATCGATATACGTTAACAGGTACATCTCAGATGAAATGGTGTACGTAACTACATAATCATGAACGTAACACGCTGATCTCGTTCAGAATTAAGGCAGACACCGTTCTAACAGAGATACAAATACAAATATAAGGCGATGTTCTGAGGTCGCGATGGAGTTATTGATTAAAGTTTTAAAAGTAAATTAAAACTTGTTACAATTAGCGTTTAATTAACGATGAAGATGAAAAAAAATAAAGAAGCAGTATTATTTCCATGTATATGTATTCCCCACGGACGTCTAAATAATATGCTGTATGTATTATATAGAGGTCTGTGATTCCCATCGATTGCGTGCGATTGTCATTCGACGCAAGGATCATTCTATTCTAGTCGAGCATCTAAAGTGTACCGATAACGGAGTACACACCTCGTTTACCTGTTTATTAACGAGAGAACACAGTACGTGTACATATTGCATTATCTTTCTCGGTTATTATTATTATTATCTAATCAAGCATCACGATCAGACTTTTCTGTGACGAAGCGAGAGATCTCAAAAACGCGCGTGAAGTATTGCTACTCGCAGAGGTGTAACACGTTTATTATTCTATTGTTGATAACGAACAGGAGGCGAAGAGGGCGAGAAGTGAAAGGGGTAGGCGAAAATGTTGACTTATCAAATCATTGGCTCCCTGACCCTGTGATCTGTTGAAGCGAGTATACTTGTAGATTATTATAAACATGAGACCAAGGAGTGTCGACCGTTTCTCATTTTTTAATACACCGTTCCGATCGTTTAAAGGACAGTGCACCCTCCCCAGACACGTACACATATACTCGGTTTCGATCGTTTTCGTCGAAATCCTCTGCCTAATTTTCACGGTATAACTCTATGTACAATAGGTGCAAGTAATTAGAGGAGGAATAGTATAAAGAACAAGCAAATCTACATATGTACCACGGACCAGAGACGCCACGAATAATCGTTGTCCTTCGTCTTCCATGCGCACGATCCGAACGAATTTTATAGTTTTCAACGAACTGACAATTTCACGGCACGCGATCTTCTACGAATCTGGTTCTAGAAACGGCATGGATCAACAATTAAAAAACAATATATCGCAATACGGTTTGAATGATAATTTTCAATCGATACATAAAAATCGTCGTTGAAGCGAACCTTACGAGTGAATATTGCCTAAGGAAGGAAGTTTTGTGCGTGGCACACGTGCCGTTTCCAGAATTACATATACAACTTTTTCCAATCCGTTTCGTGGCGTCACTGCGCTTCTTAATATATTTTTGGACACCACTTCCTTCATTCGTCTTTTATCTGTTTTATCGAATGTATCCCAACGATGAACCAGGGCAACAAAGTAAAATTCGATTTACGCGTAATACGGTGTTGACTTGAAATTCGGCAAAAAGAAATTTATCGCTTCAATGCAAACCAGAATGGGAGAGTTTCATTCGTTTCAGTTACGGGAAGAACGAATTGTACATATACTGTTGAAAATGTTTATACGTCAAAAAGAAGTTATTTTAAACATGTATAAATGTAATCTAAACGCATTTTCTAAAGCGATTTCCATTAGCTAGAACGAACACTCCAAGACAGATGAAATCAATTTTTATACTTCGCTCGTTACTTTAGATACTGTTAATATACTGTTGACGAATATTATTTTTGACTATTGAAATTTTATTTTTGTTAATTGCACCGTGTGTAAGGCACTCTCTTATTTGCTTACCGAGAAACAAGATACATTTGAATATCGATAAAAGTCCGATTATATCGAACACAGTGACAAATGTCATTTTGATAAAACTACTCTCGACGACATATCTATTTACACAAAAGTGTAAATCTTTTATCTGTATCATAACAGACGATTGGTTAGAGCGAAAATGAACGGAAATCGTTTGATCGACTTTTGGAAAAATTTTAAACGATTATTAATCAAAATACAGGATAAAACTCCAAGTACGATGTATCATATAAATACTTATGTAACTGATATCAATTACTTGATAAGTATTTATACGATACCGATGCATCTGTCAATTGAACGTGTTGTTTGACGTTACTTTCGTTCGTTTCGATGCGTACAATTTTCTCAGATAATTCGACACGGCGTTAAACAACGTTTTTAACAAACAACTAATGATATACTGCGTATACATATATTATACATAGCATACACAGGCACACATGGAAACTACAAGAACAATATTCATCATGTATTGTACAGCAAGCAATCACGGAGCCATTCTGTATATAGAAGCAAGACAAACAAGGGCTACTAATAACAATAATTAATTGCTGCAATTAATTTCGATACTCCTTGAGTCTCGAGCAAAACCCCCGCATCGAGGATATTCATCGATTACAACGGACGTCTTTCGAACGGTAGAACGGAAATGCTACATGTCGGTAGTTGACTCTTTGAACCAAGCTATTTATTATTATTCAACTTTTCAAAAAGCGTCTGCGTCGCTACGAACTCGCGAAGCATAGCTACGTGAAACATTAGAATCGTTAGTACGATAACAAATCTATTATACTAGAATTCGACATTTAGCAAATTTGTTCAAAGTCGAATTCATGTCGCGGATGTTTGTGCATTTAAGGATTAAAAACACTTTAAATAAACGTACAGAATTCGCACGTCATATAAGAGAAGAATGTTTAAAAAAAATTTATGAGATGAAATTAATTACATAAACATCTGCTTGTATGATTATAATCATGTTGCTTATTATAAGGTAAGAAGATTCTTTAACTCTGATTCGACCCTTGCATCATATTGAGTAAATTGTCATAAATTAACTTTAATATTCTCTTATATTTTTAATTTATTTTTAAGCCTCAATTGGGGATCGATTCAAGGGTTAAGATCTTTCCCTTAGAGTTTCTCATTCATTTGCAGAGATCGTAACGACGCTCATGCTTGGAAGTCCCTTCTTGTCGGCTGATCTCGAACGATTTGTTGAGAGTATGTAACATATAAGACGGGAACTACGTTCTATTCCATTAGAAAGAAATAATAGTTCTTAAAAACTTTTGGGACCATACTCGTTAAGCATATTTTCGAACGAGTGCCCTGAAGGGCCACTTCAACGTGAACGATGCAGTATTAAATTTCTTTTCGTCGACGAATAAAAAAAAAGCGAAGAGAGAAAACAAAGTCGGTTTGGATGATCATGAAGATTTACAGGAGGACACGAAATTGTGCGTTGTTACTGCAGAACACTTTTAGGCGCTTTCCAATTTTCGATCAACTTGAAAACTTCGAATATCAAATCGTAGAAATAATCGTTCGTGCAAAACTGTAGAGGTGTGTAAAGGTAAAACGCTACTATTAATTAACAGGCCACGCGCTACCTGGCGAATTGCAACTGTTTACGTATCGTAACTATTAAAACTATTGAAATGGATATCAGAATGACTAACGCCTAGTTGATCGTGAACAATTCTACATAGCAAGATTATCCTGCGTTGAATCGAGGTACGGAAAATTGTGCGAAATTCTACGGGCGGATTGACTTTTTAATTAAGCAAGACGAGGAATGTTGCGTGCGTACGAAAGAGGAAGCGAAACAGAGTATCGATCGGGCATATCCCTGTTGTACATATCCGTGGTTCTTCAGCAATTGTATTACGTTAAACGTATACGCGTAATATAAATGGTGCGTAAAAATTACAAATAGACAAGCCGTATGCATTTGCGCGTGCACACGTATGCGTGCCTGTACACGAAAGTGTGTACTCGCATAATTACGACGCGGTAATGCATGAACGTATCTGAACGAGCAGTTCGATTCGACGACAAACCGCGATTAAACTCTTGTTTCACGCGTTTCAACGATCACATTGAATTCTGCAATATACAAAAATTCACTGATTCATGGAGAAATAGAAGAGTTAATATTATGTAAGTTCCGTTTCTAAAAGCGACTGTTGTCGAATCGAACTACCGACACATTACTCTCAACAGCTTGGATTATGTGTTACAACTTTTGTACGGGACGCGATTCGACGCCAAAGAAAAATATTAAAAAAATAATATATATATGATATAAAAGAAGTTGATAGGATTAATTATGACAGTTTAAAAAAACGTTTCTGCCGCGCGACCAGGCTGGTCCGGCCCCGGCTGTTAATCTATCTAATTAAAGAAAAATATATATATAAATATAAATATACGAGATGTCTTTTTCATAAATGTGAATTTTATGATATACGCATATACATATATCGCATATATGTATCAACTAACATGCATACGTATATTATATACATAGTGAATTTGGGTCGTTTTCACTACATTCTGATCGACGGCTTTCCGATGCATTGTCAGTTAAATTAGGCCACTGTGACTGCTGATATTGATCGCATGTACGATTCATCAAATAGCCGATTATTTTGTCAAGTCCTCGCGGAATAGTAGTAACGTAACCAGCTGGAAGAAGTGACTTCAAGAAGTAGCATAAAAAGCAGTGATCGTTCCTAGGAGAATTCAATTACGTTTCTCGTTTCCAGTTAAATTTGTAAAGGAAAAGAGCGTACTTATCACAGGTATTCCAACTTCCTACATTCAAACTGTATATCGTTTTCGCATTCATTCTGAGAATCTATTCGAACATATTTATTATACTACAATTACGTGCCAAATTAAACGAATTCAGAAACTATGAATTATGCTTTCTTTACACAATACACAAATGAGGAAATAAAAATTTACCACCGAACGTCTTGTTTAATTGATTTCTCACTGTTCACACATAAATTCACATCCACTTCGTAGTACGTTATAATCCTAAACGTATTATTTTTACTTCTGCTTCTATCCGTTCCAAAAGACGAAACTGTTCGACGAAAAAGATACAGATTCAGGTACAAGTACCAGTGAATGAATATTAATAATAATGACGAAGAAATAAATAGAATATTTCTTCGTGTTAATCACAGTTGATGTTTAAACGACATGAGTAAGTGTTACGCAATGTAGTTACATATTGAAATGGGACGAAGGTAAGATATACATATTCACGAACGATTCTTTTACTAATAACGCGTCGTAGGATTTCGTTACACACAAATGATAAGTAATTAACGAAAAAAGAAAAGGGTATCACCAGATGAAAAACATAGTGTAACAATTAAGTAATATTCTCTTTAGCGTTCGACATCGTCAACTCTTTAATAGATCACGTTCTCGTTTCAAGTACTTAATAATGTTGGGTGTAATGTCAAAAGAAAATTGCATGTGGCCATCTTGGACCTTATAATAATCAAACAATATAGTAATTGCTATGTTAATATATCAATGACACTGTTGGGGATAAAAAGTCTACATGTAAATAAACATATAAAGCATTTTTATAAATAATATTAGTTGTTCTTAATTTCATCCGAACCCACTCTTTTTAATAGCGATACGCATTAATCGCAAGATAAAATGAATCATCGAAAATTTCCATTCTCATAAGAGCTTCATAGATATTGCATATAATTTTCAATTGCTATTATAAATTTTGTTAACAATGTCGTCTTTGGTCATAATTTATACATGCTCATCATAATTACATTGCGATAAGAGCTCTACCTTCATGTACTGTTTCAAAACATATCTCGTTATAATGTTTCAAAATGCACAGCTTTTAAAAATACCTCATTGCAAAGTGTTAAAGCAATAATGTAGTTATTATTCCAAAACACCGCAATCTTAAAATAATAAGATGCGTGTATAATTCGAAGTTAAAGAGTATCTAATATCAGTAAACATGTGATACGTGGTAAGAAGTGGGAGAAACATTATCAGAGACACGATGAAAATATTCCTTTCAATTCAGTTCGCTGTAGTACTCGAACCAGTTCGTTGCAAATTCATTTCAATTTCGTTGCACGATGCCGGTACGTACACAAATATACATAAATCAGAATTAAGCATGTAAGCAATACTTGCAACTTGCAATGTATATCAAGCGTTCATTCAAAAATTTAATCACATATAATTAGATTATAATTATTGAAGTAATATTGTATCTACAAATGTAGTACATAATTTGCTTTTAATTATAGAAAATACCATTCACGTACAGGGGACTTATCACCCCGGTATTTACGCCTTTTAACAATGACAGGTAATTTACTTAATACTTTGTTTATACAGATTCTATAGAAATCTCAATATTAAATTCTGTATTCTAGCACCAGATCATTAAACTTGCCACTCATATCTCAATACGCACAGTACTTAGCTAAGAAGCAAGTGACCGGTATTCTCGGTGAGTGAAGATTTCATCGCGGATCGATAATATCACGGCCAACGTAAAACTTTAATTAATACTTAAAATAGCCAATTGAAAATACTAAAACTTTAATCTACAGTAAATGGAACAACTGGAGAAGGTCCATCTTTATCTACAAGCGAAAGAAAGTTAGTAGCTGAAGCTTGGGCGAATGCTGTGAAAAGTACCAAGCAACATTTGATGATTCAAGTTGGTGGGACAAATCTACCAGATGTTCTCGAACTTGTACGTAAAACTAGAATATTAATATCCGAGATACATATTGCAAGATATAAATGTTATTCTGCTATGCAATATGAGTCTTGTTTTATGAATTATTAAAGGCAAAACACGCGGAAGGGATCAAAGCGGATTCTATTCTCTGTCTACCGGACTTGTATTTTAAACCAGCGACGCAAGAGGAATTGAAAGATTATTTAAAATTAGTCAGTACCGCAGCACCAAATACACCACTTTTATATTATCACTTCCCAGACATGACGAATGTCACATGTAAGTGTATTCTTTTAAATCAAACAAACATGCAGTAAGACGTACCTTATGTTTTCCAGTCCACATGGGGCAATGTCTTCAGTCACTAGTCGGCGACGAAATTCCCACTTTTGTTGGAATCAAATTTACAAGTCCGAAACTTGATGAAGGCGCGCAAGCATTCCGCGTGAACAACAATAAATACGCGGTATTCCTTGGAAACGATCAGGTATCATTTATTTAGTTTCTGTTTAAGCTTCTCTGAAAATAGAAGGAACAGATAAATGAAATAATTTAAAATAATTCGTATTAACACGTACGCTGAGAAGTACAATTAAGACTGATCTATTTTCTATTATTTATTTTAGTTAATTACCGCTGGCACTGCGTTAGGAATGGATTCTTTTATAACTACAACTTCCAACTTGTTCCCCGAAATTACTCTTGAAGCTCTTAACGAAGGAAAACTAGCCCACGTTTTGAGATCCAGAGAGAAACAAGAATCTTTGACAAAAATGATGTCCACAATTTCAAAATACGGTAAAAATATAATTTATAAGATTGAACAAAATGAACGAATTTATATAATTGAAAGCACGGATTTATCTAATTGTAAGGTACAAGGATTGTAACATGTTATAATTACAGGCAAATGGGTGGAAACTATGAAGGCGGCAATGAGTTTATTAACAACCATCAACCCTGGACCACCACGCGCGCCATTGAAGCCCATAACTACTCAAGCCGTGGCATCGATGGCAAAGGATTTACAAAATTTGGGACTTCAAGTGAAAAATGTATAGAACAGAACAAATTTATATTATATTATGCTCGAACGATTCAATTCAGTTCAAGAACCTCTGCTTCTTGTATAATAATTAATAAACCGATTAAGAAATGAATGCGCATGCGCGAGAAAACCCGTCCCATATACTGCATAGTTCATGGTTTACCTCCACGTGAGAAAATTGAAAATGGCAACTGCGAGTGTTCAGTGTGGAGATTTTTTAGAATTTCAGGTACTTTCGTAACAGACGAATATTATATATCATATTATATATTAGAAAGTATGCATTTCCGTTGTTTCAATCGTACTGAACAGACATACAAATTGTACAAGACGTAATTGTGATATACCGCAAACGTATTCGAGGTTATCCCACAGTTTATGTAATATTTCCTCAATGTAAAGAATTAAACGATTTATGAACTTTATACAAATAAATTGAATTTTATTTTACATGTAATCACGATTCATGATTTTGCTCTTTATCAGTTATTCTTGTGAATTTCCAGTGATAAATTTATGATAGTATTCCTTGTATCGTATACATAATAATTATTACATCTGGTTACATGCGTTCAATTTGTAGTATTAGTTGTTCATCGTAGTATTTTTATATACGTATATCAATGGTGTCTACATATCTAATATCATGACAATGACATTTTATTTGTTTCAGGATGCATTGCAAAAAATGAGACAATTTGATGACAAAATTATCTATCTTTTAAATAACACGATCCCCACTGAATCTTTTAAGAGCCAAATTGATCCTACTACAAAATGTAAAGAATTATATGAACAAATTCATACAGGGCACGAGAAAAGAGAGTTGGCTATTTCAAGGTGTTTGAATCTGTCAAAGGAGAAATTAAGAGAATTAAAAGCTCAACGTGATAATGGTGATGAGAGTCCACAACTTTTGAAAGCATTAAGGAAAGAACAGAATACTCTTCGCTTACTACAATCAGAACTGAGTGTAGAAGAAGTTGTGAGGAAACGTACAGTTGATGTATATTATGAAAAGTGCCGTACGTTTTACAAGCCACCTAAGAAAATAGAGTCATAATGATGTTATCACTGAATGAATTTGTGAATATGCGAAGAGCAGTAATTTTTTTACAATTGCAGTTATAGTTACAGAGATGTTAGTTGTAAATATATTTAGCTACTGCATTTATACAAAAATAAATATCAATCATTCAAAGTTGTGGAAACCATAACTTTTTGTTTATTTTTTTATAATCATTTGCTAGAAAAATATTTCAGATCATCCTTTTTATTATATATTTTCAACAATTATATTCAATTTGATTTGGACATGAATGTAAGGTTTATACTTTTATAAAAATATATTATCTATTGTAATTGCTCACAGAAGAATATAATGCTTACGATGCATAACTTATATATAAAGTAACCATATTTAAAGAATATTAATTCATGAAATAGTGCTGCCCAAGCAAGTTCGCATTTTATGATAGTCCTTTGCATTTGTCCAACTGTCATAGGGGACAAAACCGCTTAAGCGAATCCATGAATGGAATATTGCTAATTATATTATTGCTTTTTGAATTATTAACATTGATAAATTACATTCAACGCTAGACTAATATCATTCAGAGTATTAAGAATTGAATAGTAAATAATTATCTGTTTCTTGTCCATCATTAATTTAACTGATTGTTAGATTGTACTTCATTGTTTATTAGCTGCTGCTTCTGCTGCTGCAGCAGCTTCCTTTTCTTTTCGACCTTTTTCTCTTACTTCTTCATACCATTTCATTCTCTCTGTCAGTATATTTTTCCCAGCGGCAGTATCCTTTCTTCCTGCCCATGATGATATAAAAAAGCCAGCTATGGCAAGTACCGTCATTATCTGGCACACATAAACTCTTGCCTTTGTATGTGCCCTTTGAATACAAGTTATGCTAGATAAACAAAGTATTTAATATAAAGTTTAACATTAAAAGGTAAGTGAAACCATAATTATATTATATCCAGAAAAATTATGTATCTGTGATATAATATTACAGTTCGCATTTTTAAAATTATGAAGTGAAATCCTGTTTTAAATGAAATGTAATTACCTCACTTGTGGTGGTACTTCTTTGTAGCTAGGATACCGTTTAACCCAGACTAATATAAATCTATCTAGAGCTCCCACAGTGTGCATAGGTGCTCCTAAAGTATAAAACTATTTGTCTTTACAAGTTCAATTCTACTATTAGAAGATATAAATAAGAATATATTTTACCCAATACATGATCTTGTAATTCTTGTAATGTCATGTTGTTGCTTTTAGAAGCAGTTGGTGGTTTTACGGTTGGAGCTACAGGTTTAGTATCATTTTTAACAAGAGAGGAATGAAATTGTCTTGCTTTTAGCAACTGCCTTGACAATCTTCCACAAAACATAATAGGTGTTACTAAACTGCAACATGATAGAATATAATTATTATCACTTAGTAGTGCTTTGCGTATTCAATTGCATAAAATATTCTATGAACTGTCAATGTCATGATCTATGAGATAAAGATAGAAAAGATATGATACACGTTAAACGTTCATGCATTTTTCATCACATGACTTTTATAATTGCTTGTTTCTGCGATCCAAATATATTAGAAATAACTATACATTGAACGCAAAACATTGACCTTGTTGAACTGAATGATATTCACGCTAAACATTTCTGTACTATTACATATGATAATTATTTTACTTTTTACATTTTTAAATAACAATTAAATTATTATTTTACGTTTTTAGTAAAAATGTCTAACTCACTTCTAACGGTCTTTATTGATAAAACAAGTCTGTTCTACTCAACCGTACAAGTAGAACTGCTGGTAGAGCGCAATCAGACAGTTCATGTTCTGCGTCTGCGTCTGCTTCTGCTTCTGCGTGATGGCGTAAAATACGCACGCACACGTACGTACAAGTAGGGATACTCGTTTTCACGTTGATAATTTACTAACAACATCACCTACGTGTTTAATCTCGTTGCAACATGTTACGTTAAACTGTAGTGTTAATGCAAATTATATTATCACAAAATGAAAGTGAAAGTCCTAACGAGGAATCCAGATGAATATCTGAGAGAAACAAAGCGTGATATTTATAAAGGTTAGTAAGGCTATCTGCTCACGTGTACATTTTGCCATTATAGTAGTAAATTATGCTTTAAAAATATTGTATTATATATTATGATAGGATAATATGTTTCATACATTTAACATCTCTCCACAGTTCCCAGGAATTATGACCCAGCGTTACATCCCTTTGAAGCAGCAAGAGAGTATACCAGAGCATTGAATTCAGTAAAATTAGAGAGAGTGTTTGCTAAACCTTTTATAGGATGCTTAGAAGGCCACAAGGACGGAGTATCTTGTGTATATAAACATCCTACTCAGTTGTCTACAGTACTTAGCGGTGCTTTCGATGGGGAAGTAAAAGTATGGAATCTTCCTCAAAGAATATGTGACCGTACCATTTTGGCACATGATGGCATAGTAAGAGGAATAACATTCAGTTTGAACAAAGAAAACTTCATCACTGTTGGTGATGATAAAACTATAAAAACATGGAAAGCACAAAAACCACAGTTCGGCGAGGAAGAAGAACCATTAAACACAGTTATTAGCAAAGTAAGTCATTAGAAATCTAGGAAACTTGTTTCATTTCACATTGAATTAAAAAATTATATTTGTTTCGTACAGACTATAATAAGCTCAATTTCTCATCATTTAAATCAACCAGTTTTTGCAACATGTGGTGAAATGTGTCATTTGTGGGAAGAAACAAGGAATGAACCGATTCAGACATTCAAATGGGGCATTGACACACTGTATGACATTAAGTATAATCCTGTTCAGACTAATTTATTTGGTAAGAATTAATTTCTAGTGGATTGAAGTTATATCTATTTTATGATTGTAACTGAATAGTAATGTTTTTCAGCTACTTGCGCAAGTGACCGCAGCATAATCCTGTACGATGCTAGAGATACAGGTCCATTAAGAAAAGTAATCATGAAATTAAGGCCTAACAAACTCGCTTGGAATCCTATGGAAGCAGTTACTTTCACATGTGCCAACGAAGATTATAAGTATGTTCACGAGAAACATTATCTCCATTCAAATGGAGCATAAAGATTAATTACATGTACTGTTTGTTTCAGTCTGTATACCTATGATATTCGCAAACTAAAGAGACCTTTATGTGTACATAAGGATCATGTACAAGCTGTAATAGACGTGGATTATTCTCCGACTGGTAAAGAATTTGTGTCTGGTAGTTATGATAAATCGATTCGTATTTTTGGTATGGATAAAGGACACTCTAGAGAAGTTTATCACACGAAACGCATGCAGAGGTTAACATGTGTAGGATGGTCCCTTGATAATAAGTATATTATTAGCGGTAGCGATGAGATGAATATTCGTATTTGGAAAGCGAGGGCGTCAGAAAAGTTGGGCGTGGTATGTACTTACAATGATTACATTACGAAGGTCACTTGTTGAGGAGGGAAATTTAATTAAATGTGTAATTGCAGTTGAAACCTAGAGAGAAGGCAGCATTAAATTACAGTGAAGCTTTGAAAGAGAAATTTGCTGCTCATCCGCAGGTGAAGCGAATCGCCCGACATAGGCAGGTTCCAAAACATATTTATAATGCCAGGAAGGAGTTACGAACTATTGACCAAAAAACAAGAAGGAAGTACGTATCATCGTTTAAAAGATTTCAACTGTGCATATGTAATTTTTTAATTACTTTCATTACTTCTATTTTAGGGAGGCTAATAGACGCGCTCATTCTAAGAAAGGAAAAGTACCTTTTGTTTCCGACAAGGAAAAGAGTGTTGTACGAGAAGATGAATAATTTTGATTGTACAATAATTTGTATGCAATTTTTAAATAAACACAAAATACATTTCATGGTACGTTATTTTAATTTAAAATTTCACTCTTTTTCTACTCTTAAACATGTATGTTCATAGGCATGCTATGAAGTGAATAAGTGGTATTCTGTTCCTTGTTTATTGTAATAAATAATTTTATTGAAATTATACAACGCGTTGCTATAATGATTCGTAAAACATTACAAACTTCAAGCAGTGATTAATGTCATGCTTAGCGTAGCTTACAATGATTTATTCATTTTCATCTGTTTTTCTCTTGAGTATTCACCTTAACAGGTAATTTATGAATTTTGGCAATTACGTAGATCGTTACGTCATCATCGACGTCGAAGTACAACGTACGTCCGTAAACTAGCTAAATCATGCCGAACTCTTATTTCATTTTTACGTCGAACGCGACAATAAGTCATTTTTAAATTTCTTCATACTTTTACTTATTTTACACTTTTTGAAGTCCATTAATGTTACACTTTCAACCGGTACGGTTTCAAACAAACGAATATCAGACACATTTATTCTCTTTATAGGTAAGTGCTAGCACGATAAGGGAGAGGAAGATTGTATTTAATTTAATACCAGATACTCGAACGTGGGACAAACTGCTTATTCAAACACTGTTTCATTATTTACCACAACTTACTTCATAGGATTAGCGTCATACCACGGAAAATCAATTTTCTTTTCCCTCGTTTCTTGATGAATTTTATTCACAATGGTATTTGTGTTCGTATATTTTCCTGATTTTGGATTTCGGACATTGCTTCGAAGTCCGTAATTTTTGCCTATTGTTCTGAAGATCTGCATTTTTATCTGAGAAACTTCTATCTCTTGCGGAAGAAAACCCTTGGTAAAAATTTTATTGAAAAAATCAAGTAGATTTTTCTAATCGATCACTTTATTTCTTTTTTAACAAATTTTGATATTGAAATCTTCAATTATGCGCATAATATGCATGTCATATTTTATTTCCATAAAATTGCAGATCTTAAAATTAAAATACAATTGATTTTACGTTGGATGATCCGCGAAGCGCTAGCAGTTTGCCGTTACGTTAAATCTATGTATTCTAACGTGTTCATATTAATCGGTAGATTTGTTGGCAGTTATTGAAATCGTAACCCTTTCACAGCACAAGATCAAAAAAATATAAAACGATACTATGAACCATTACATTGCAATAGCTTTTGCATTCTTGTTATTAAAATATAAGAAATAAATTCAGCAAGTAATTTCGACAGTCTGATAGCTGATAGTAAATTTGACTGTAACATACCAAATTTAAGTTCTAAACTGCGAAAGGGTTGACTTATGATCTCGTACCATACACGATAAAAATCAAAATGTTTCATTGGAGTAGTTTGTTTCAAATTTCCTGATTCCTGGGCGTATAAAAAGCGGCACATAGTTTTCGATTTTGCTCATCTATGTTGATTAACACACACATAAGATAGTATAGATATATGTACTTATTTTTCCATTCTTTTTTTTTCATTTTAATACTCATATTATGCGCGCATTTAAATTCTGTACAGGACTAGGTCAGTCGAGCGATTAAATTATTATAACCGGTGCATTTTTCACGAAACTTTTTTACGGTACTCTACGCTTAGTTAGTTTCGTCACTGTCTCAAGGGTACAATCCCTTCTAACGATGCCGTCAATGCCGTTTAATTAAATATAAGTAATATCGTATAACAATAATTATAATTTATATACATATAAACACATTTACATTAATTTTGTAAAACACTATTCGGCCGCGTGCAATTTTTATTAGTAATTTCTCAAAGATTCTTAAGTCGTATCATAATCGATCGAGAACCAACAAAAATCACATCGATCTAGTACGTTGAACGTCTCTGATAATATTTTATTAGTTCCTGGGGTGCAATTTCCTAACGACTCTTGTCGAATGATGCGACGCAGTTATCTACCTTCATCGATCTCTAAACTAAATTCAACAGCACATAAAGTTTTTATACACTCGCTCGGAACGGAAACCATGGAAAAGTAGGTACTCTCGCAGTAACATTAAAAAATATACTTATCTCGTTCCCGTCATCAATTCTATTTCATCGAAACCCTACGGCAAGCTAGCCGAACCGAAAACGTTCCGCGAAATAATCGGCCCTCGTTCGTTTCTCGCGAAACCCTGCGAGTCAATCTACTAGAAATGTAAGGAATCAAGTTTCTCCGCTGCGTAATTCATTTCTGATTCATCCCCGTGAATAGTGGCGATCATTAAATTACTTACGCTACGTGCCTTACCTCTACCGATGACTTAACGTGTACATATCACCGCGAGACCGTCTACAGAATTGCCCGACGCTCCTCAACCCCAGCCCCGGCCGCCAACTCGCAGCCGATAAACGCGTCATCGATCCGAAATTTCAATCACGTTATCAACAAACATCCGTATCATTCACGAGCAACGATAAAATCGGCCTGAACGCTTCCCCGTTTGTTGCGCGATCACACCGCGTGATATCTACCCGCCGCGCGCGGCCGATATTTCCATCGCGAAAAGCGTGTCTCAATTTCCCGCAGCGTATCACGCTTCAGCCTGCAGGTGCGGCGTTCGGCGTTGAAGAGCATCGGCGGCAGTGAGTATCGATTTTTTTCCCCCGAATCCTCCTGATTGCGAGAGCTCTATTCTAGACATTCAGGTCGGCCATCATTTTACGGAAGTCGGCCAAGGTATTGTAATCGGGGTCCGAATCGATGTCCGCGAAGTCTTTGTTCGAGTCGCTTTTCACAAAGCTAGGATTGTATCGACTTAACGATAGCGGGCACGGCAGCAGCTCCGGCATCACCGAGTGATGAGTGATTAGCGCGGTTAGAGTAGTGAACTCCTTCGTGAAACCCTGAAACAAACATCATCCTTTATTTATTCCGTATTCTCAATACTGTACGTTTACGTTTTATGTAATGTATAATGCACAGCAGAAAATTCGAGACAATTCAGTGGTAATTATGTACGAGTTCAATCGAAATAATACTGTGATGTTACGCGTGATTGAATATTGTATATGAGGAAATGAGCTGTTTTATCAGATAACGCAGAACATCTTCAAATACCAAATCCTACAAACAGACGTTGTACGTAAGTCAAAATGATCGTCCCCTACACAGATATAGACGTAAGTACGAATTTCGTAGCGTGTTGCCACGGCAATGCAATTCCGGATCAAAGAGTGGGGAGCTGGTTTTGATTTCCCTGCGGTACATCCAACAAAACTCATTTATACTCGTTTCGGAGATTATCAAAGTCCGCGGACCCATTTAATTTATCCTACAAGGGAAGGTCTGCGGACATTTAAATACGCATATTGTAGGTATATGTACTCGGAAAGCAACGAAACGCACAACCAGAGTAACTTTGTGCTCACACAATGTCTCTATTATGATGTTTCAGACCCGAAAGCATCGAGCCGCACGCGATATTACTCTGTGGTGATTAATATCTGGCCACAAAGCAGCTCGCTCTTCTTTTAAGAGTGTTCATTCGCTTTATACGCGATACGTTTGAACAAGAACGTACGATCGAAAGGATATTCGAAATTAAAAGGTCCATATAATAACAAAAATGTTTTTAAATATCAGGAAATATTATTTAACAGCTAAACTTCGTTCGGTGCATCGCTTTGTTTACGGAGGACATTTAATTAGCCTGCATCCGTCTCTCAGAATGAATTGTAATAGTAGAAAATTAATTTAAGCTGTCGCGGGGAAAGTGTTAATTGCTCCACTTAGGCGCAGACGTTCTGTAGACGGTTTCATAAGGAAGACTCGAGGAGAGATTTACCTTGATTTTGTAGCCTTTGTTCGTACGCATTATGAGATAATGGGCTATTCCGCTTGGTTGGAATTCGCGCGGCACTCGAAGCGAAAGGGCATAACATCCGGGTTTACTGGTGCTCTCTCGCACCATGAATGCTCCTTCCGGCTCTTGGCTTAACACTTCTAGCGTTATTTCCCTGGAATCAGAGACAAACGACATCGTGAAAATTCGGCTACATGAAAACACAGTCAAATGTCAATTAAAATCACTCGGATCGACGTTGCATGTGGTATAAACATAACAAAATATTGTTAACGTCTTTATTAATTGCGCGCGTAACTTTTAACTTGTAACATACAAACAGAATATGATTACGAACCGCGGTATCCCAGCTTGGAACCAGGGAGCCTTGCGTAGCTCAGCTTCCTCGCTACGATTATTTAGACTATCCGTTCTTTCGGGCAGAGGCGGTGGGGTCGGCGTCGAACCATGTGTACTTCCATCAGCTGGTACCGAACTGCTCGAAGTGCTAATTTGAGATCTTCTCTTCGATTTAAACTCCGTTTCCGTACCAGAGCTCGGAGAGTTGTGTCCTATCCTGTAAATTATGCGCGTGAAATAATTCAATTACTGTGTATTACTTTCTATCAACCATACGACATAAGGAATGTATCTTGATTTTCGTTGAAATTACCTGTTGTTCTCGATGTTGAAGTTCTTCGCGGTGATGGACGCGTTGATAGTGTTATCGAGGCTCTCGGACGGCGGTATCTTGTTGTAATTCGGCCTGGTGCCCTCGGAGTCGATGATCGCCTCGTTTATGTAACCCCCCGAATGCGGCCTGTTCGACGGGCTCGTCGGCGTACTGCTACCACTGACGAGGGGGCAGCTGTCATCCTCACCGTTCAGTCCAAGAACGTCACGTCCACCTGTCAAACCCATCGCCAGCCGCTTTATCAGGGGCGGCTTGTCCGTTAGTCTCTTGTACGAGTTTAGCTCCGTCGGCGAGTTGCTCTCATCGCTGCTCGGCGTGCTTTGCTGCGAGATACTCTTTGGCTCGTCCTCGTTCGTTATAGGTCCCAGGACGTTCGTGAAGTTGTGCGTCGGTCGTAAACCCGGGATCGAGTTTGGTGTCTGCTTTTAGGTGCAAACAAAAACGTTGATCGATCGGCCTCAACGACTCTTCGACTTGTCACGGGCAATAGAAAGCGTTTTGCGTCGTAACGGGACGTCAAAGGAACTCGATAAGAATCGTAAATTGCAATTGCCTCCGGCTAGTTTCTTCACGAATTATCGACAAACGCTTCGCACGTACCCGACAAGTCGTAAATACGTATTTGTTACAATTATTCATAAGTTTTGTTCCGCGAATTAGGTAAATTTTCCGATTTCAATGAATTTATTCGAAATCATTTTTGGGGAGAGGTCGATGAATTTCGTTCACGTAATCTACATACGCGTTCTCTTGATACTCGGACCGGCGCGACATCGTTAAAACGTCGCGTCGTAACGGCGTATCTGTTTAAAGTTTAAGTCGTACTCAAAAACCGTAGCGAACGGCGTGAAATAACATCGCGCCGGTTTCTCGAGAAAGGCATCGCGCCATGGTTGAATTGCGTGGTAGTGGAATTATAAACGTGTGTTTCACCTTCACGCTAGCGAGTCGCAGCGTGGGCGAGCCTGCGCTGCCGAGCTGTACGTTCATGTCCGCCGCAGACGAGCCGCTTCCAGTTCTGGACGTGGGCGACGTTCGACTTTTCAGCCACGAATTCGATGACGAATTCCTGCAAACACCCCCTGCGCCAGAGATCGATCCGTCGCCAGACAGCGATTTGTTCTGTGGGCCAAATATTAATTTCAAGTTAACATTCAATTTGACATTGTTATTTTATTATTTCAGAGACAAATGCCAATACGTCCTCTGGCTCGGTAAATTAATTCTCTCTTAATCTTTAAAACGTAGAAGAAAATTCGACAAAATTCACGATTAGGAAAAAAACTATTTTCTCATTTTTTTACTTGATAAAAAATACGAAAAAAGGAACTGGGAAATGTGAGAGCGCCTGATGCAAGAACTAGAGGAAAGGAAACGGTGCAGCAGTATATGTTGAACCCGTTAAACAATGAATGTGGGATACGTGCACGGTCTACTTGCCGATTTTGACGTAAGAATCGTTCGAGCACGAGCCCGGTAGCAGGTGACGGCGCTGGGGAAATCGGGTGAATAGTTTATCGACAGAATTTTACGGCTCCCAGGACGAATGCGTAGGGAGAACTAGCAGGCCGCGAGACGAACTGACCGTTTACTTGGAAACACGACTGCGAGCCGAGAGACTTGGGTCGAATTTATAATTAACGCGGCCTGTAAATGGGACACCTCTACTGGAAACTGATGCTTCCATGAGGCCGCGTTAGAGATATCGCTCCTGGCTTTTTCTTACGTACGAACGTTTCAAACAAGGAGTTCATCACAGAATAATTACAAACTTTAATTATTACCGTTAATCTTCACGATACCTGAACGTACATACAATAAGCAATTCTACATCTATTCTTTGAATTTTCTTGTACTCTGATCTTGTTTTCGATTAATTGTACCGTTAGATAGCAATTACCCGGAACGGTGAGCCGTAAAAAATTGCCGTACGAAAACCGTTCGGCACGGGAGGATAATACTCCCAACAAACAATTTTCCTCTCGTTTATGTGATAAATGCAGCGTGTAATTTGATGACAATTCACGCGTCGTTCTGCAATTTGAACAATTACCTACAACTCGCGTTGCCTTTCAATTAAACATTTGGGTCCGAAGCAAAATGTTTGATGCAAACACGTTAAGTCGATTATTTATTCTGCCGAGGTACGAATTAGCGGCGAGAGATTACAGTCTATTATATCGCGAGATGAATTGAAACAATGCACCTACCCAAGAAGAACGGTTCTCCTGTTTGTCCTTTCGGTAAGGTGGCGACGATTGCGGCGCGATCACATCTTGAAGGATCGGTTGGCGCTGAAGCTGCGCCACGTATGCCATACGAAAAGCATTGCCGACGATAGTGTTTAACTCCTCCGCCTGGGAACAGAAAATCGGTGAGGAATGATTTAATTGACATGTCTGGTTAAACGCGAGCTTAGCGCCGGGACCGAAAGGTTGACCCGATTTCGGCTAATTGATACCGCATCAGAGAATTTCAATTAATTCGTCCCTTGTCCTGTGTTGTGGTTCACATCAAAGATGCGGAGCTCTGATCGATTGCACGGCGGTCAATTAAGGACGGAAATGGCTATTTCGCGTTTAGTGGAAACTGGCCCCTGATTTAATTCTCCTTATTTAATTTCATGCGGGCTCACGGTGACCGAGTTACCGCCCGGGCTTCCTAATTGTCGTTCCTACGCTGGTAAATCGTGACAACGCTCCTTATTGCCCTCGGCGTTTGCGACGGCGTGTAACAATTAAAAGCAGTGTTACCATCCAGGTTACCGTACCAACCAGGAAAAATTTCTCGCTTTAATAACTCCGATGGGATTAGTAAAAATGTCTGAGAAAAGATGAACACCGACCAACAAGTCCATTAATCTGCACACCAATTTTGGACGAGACATGTGTTACCATCCTGATTGAATAGTTAATAGTGTTAGTAGTTAAATCGTTAGTAGTGAGTTATGCTTATATAATTAATAGCTAGTAGTGTTATTAATTGAATAGTTAATACTGAGTTATGCGTAATGCTCAGGCGTCGATCTACCTGATCGCGGAAGGGATAA
>SHCU01000246.1:149505-160156 GCA_004307685.1 Ceratina australensis | reverse complement strand
GGTGGAAAAAAGGTGGCGACCAGCGCGATTAATTAGATCGGTCGGGAACTGATCGGTGGCGGGCGTCGGGGGAGGGGGGCAATTATTCGGTGCTCTCTCCAATTAAGAGGGAGGCGTCTCGAGCCTGCGAAACGGGCGTCGAATTAAACCGAACTAATTGCGCCTGCAGCTAATTAAAACAACGCCGTCGTAAAGTTACTCGAGCCGCGCTCTTCCTTCTCCGGCCGTGAAAAGCCCCCGAGGTACACCTGGAAAATGGTTAAGGAAGCCCGCGTGCCAACCAGTGACTCGATTGATGAACTTCGTTTAAAAACAGTTGAAACTTGAAGGCGGTTAGAAAAATTGATCTTGTTTTTTCGCGATTCTTTCTTATTCAGATTTACGTACGTATGGAATATTAATCTTCCTCGTACCTTTGTATCGTTATGTTTGCTGCGGCGAGATTATTAATTCCTTCTATCTTCACCCGGCCGACGTTTCCGCGTTGCGCGGTTTTTGCAAGGTGTTTACGTCTAGAATTTACAATTCTAAGAGAATTCTAACATCTACGGATTAGTATTCGTACAGGTTTTACGAGGGGCGGAAAACGGGGTTACTCGCGAAATGAAAACCAAGAGGGGGTTACTGTTAATTAAATTCAGTTGAACTTTATACTGACCCGGTAGGCACCCGTGCTTAACTTTTTGTGGCGGAAAAATTATGACAAAACTGCGCTACTTTCGAGTGTATATCCTTTTTCCCAAGCTTTACGTGTTTTTTCGACCACAAAATCTTTCATAAAACAGGTCTTTCAGACTGTGAACAGTGGAACCGTTTCAGAATGACTCCTCATCAAAAACAGCAGGCTAATTTAATTCCTCGATTCTTTTACACACTTCATCCGTATGAAACTACGACTGTTTTTTTTATCACCTAAATTATCAGATTTACCTAGAAAAAAATTATACATATTATATCCTAATAAAATTTTACCACGCATGTCGCGATATTCGAACGATAATAAATCGATGTAAATTATTTTTATTTCGAACGCATTTTTATCAGTCGCCGTCTTCAATTAGTCTTCGCTTCGCTCGAAGCGAAGCCCATAAAGAACAACGAAAGGCGTGGGAGCTTTCATTTCCCAAAACAAATTCATATTTCACGGCGGCAGAATCGAAGGCGGAAGCGACGCGCGTGCAGAGACGTTCGGCGAGGGAGCCAGATAAAAGTGAAATACGCGGGTGTACCATTGAAACACGGCCGTGTCTCGCGATAAAGATAAACGAGTCTCTAGTCGGAGAAAAACCGTGGCTCGTCCGTCATTCTACGTCCTCCTTTGTCTCGCGTCATTACAGTAGATCTGGTTTGACGACCGCTTATCCTATTTGAATCCACTTCCTTCGGATGAACGATAAATCCCTGGCAGTCCTCTTGTTTTTCTCCCGCGTAGACCGGTTCATGGCTTTCCTTGAGAACCGAGAATCTTCGAACAATAAGTTTCGGGCACATCGACCGTTTTGCGAACCATCCAGAGAATCTGGCTTTAGAATCATATGATATTCGAAAAGCAGGAGTCTTACTGGACTTAAGATATTGGATGAGGAAACAAGAGCTTCAAATGTCTTTTTATGAAATTTCGTAGAAGTGAGCCGAAGCTATCAGTGAGAGATAGAACTAATTATGATACTCATATCTCGTCTTTGATTATCTCATACAATTTGTTAATCGAATGATTTTATTAAAAGCTATACAAATGATTTATTTTTCTCCTACCAAATCGTTCATTCTGCAATGAAACATATCGAACTGATCTCTCGACTATTTCACAGAATATTATTTTTCAACCGATAGATACACGTGTATCACTTATCGTTTAAAACGGAGCAGATCCGATAGCCGTGTCACGAATGAATTAATGATGCTCGTCCACGGCGAAAAGCTTTTGTTGCAGAGTTTTCACGGGAACATCGTCCGCTACGTTGGTACTAGGCAACATACCTACCTAGGTCGAACGGAACAGCTCGACGATAGAGATTCAATTTTGCATGAACGATGATTTATTCTCGTCTTCCCGAGGATTTATCTTTCAGGAGCCCGTTGTATTTTACAACGTCATCTTCCATTAGGTTCGCAATCTGCCGGGGCAGCCGCTCTTCGTTCGGCTCGCGGGATTAAACTGGTCAAATCTAATCGCGGCTCTGAAACGCGCATCAATCACTCGCAACAAGTTGTCATCCGTTGGACCATCGAAAAGATCTGTCGACGTTTAACCCACAATAGAACTATCTCTAAAAATATTTCGTTCGTTTATTCTCATTTCATCACGACGCATATTAAAAACAGTCAGTGCATTAATCCTGAATTCCTGATAGAACTGACAGCCGCTGAACGTCGAAAATAGAAATTCGCGCGTCTTCGTAGAAAGTTGACATAAGCCGCGTTACACAACGTCTAATATTTGCACGGTTCGCAATCAAATAATCAATAGAGTCCCCCGTCAGGAAACAAAAGCTAATAGTCAGAAATTCATCCTGGCGGGCCACTTGTCGGCAATCAAAACACCGATGACCGGTCATCGGCATCGATCGGAGCGAGGCGTCGTCTCGCGAGCAAACAAATTTCCCTGGCCGGGAGAACAAAAGGCCGTGCGAAGGCTCTCGTCAACACGAAAATCCCATTTGCCGGGCTAAGACAGCCCCGACGGAACAGTCGGTAGGTAGCAGAGGGGTAGCTGCTGATCCATGGCACTCGAGATCACGAGCAAATCCCGCGAACCCCTTTCGCTCGAGAGAAGAGAAAACATCTGGCGGTTGTCGCGTCGCCGACAACCTTCCGCCGGATTCGTGAAATCGAGGCTGGCAAAAACGGCGTGAATATCGGTGGCCTGCACACGCGTGCAACTGTCTAAACACGAGCCACGGCCGTAATATACGCGGGCGGCGGGGCCGCGTTATCCCTACGCGTCCGTCCATTATTGCGATAGCAGGCTGCGTCAATATTGGCCCAAAGGGTTTCCAGGCCGTGATTGTCTTCGGAGCACGCACACGCCCGAACGGATCCTCTGCTGACCGGCCCGTCGCTCCTCCTTCCTTCCTTTCCCATCGCGTTCCCGACGATTCCAGATTGCCGGATGTCTATGAACGCGAGAGTCAAACGGTTCGCACCTGTTTCGGGCGGAGAACTGTTCTAGGGGCCGAGCACGAATCGTTGATGAGGAGATATAATCGTTTCGCGGTTCTCTGGCCCGCCGCGCTCGATGGCTCGGTTAAATTTGATGGGACGTTAATGTGCTGCTAGTCCTACTGTTCCGGTGAATTTCATGAAACACGAGGGGTTGCATCCGGTGTTAGACGCTGTCTGGTTCCCGTTCTCTTGATAAACGTTCGACATTCATGTACTTGAAACTCGTGAACTGTTGATTTATAAAATACAAACTTTTTATGATTTCAAGTAGCATTCATTAAATTTCTCGACCAGTATGTTTATTTCAAAATATTCTAAGGCTTGTTGGGAGAATCGTTGGAATGAAATTTCAAGCGTTTCAAATTACGATGCGATGGAAGGCATCAACGAAGCCATTAAAAATGTTAAAAAAGAAGACGCAGTACGAAATGGAGAACGTCCCGGCTGGTGCATGCGGTCCCGCAGTCCCTCATAACGTATGCGGCACAGCAGTTTATGCGCCAGGTGCCGGTAGTTATATCGTACGTGTCCGCCCCTTCGCCCTTCTTCTTTCTCAGGCCGCATACAACCCACACACCGTGCCCGAAGCGGGTACACATAGGAGGCTAGGACCTCAACGGCGCGTTTTCTTTCCACCGAACGATGTTGTCGGTATATCCCGTCGCCTGACCGCCGAAAATAAACGCTGGAACAGGTGCGAATCCTCCTTGGCACGCCCGACGCGTACGCGGAGAATTTTTAACGAGGAACGCGTGTACCTTGTCCGTTTCCGTGAAATATATTGGCACCAGCGGGAGGGGAACTGCGAGACGCTACCGCCGGTTTACGCGACGCGTCTGTTTAACTTGGCTACGCTCATCGCGGTGCTCACGGTTGCGGAGCAGCAGCGGGGAGAAGCGATAAATATTCAACGCTGACGTATGCCTCTTCAAAGATGACGACGTCAGCGTGAACGGAACGTCACCATGGTTATGAAGTAATTTTTTTATCGAGCCCTGTCACTTCTTACCCTCGCTTCTCGCCCCGCTCGGAATTTATTCGAAACAATGAAAAATTGATTTCTCCAAAGATATTTCGCCGCGTAAACAGGTGAAACTGTTAATATTTCGAGATGGAAATTGGATTCAAATGTACGCGTTACGTGTATCGCGTAATTGAATGAACGGGGTTACAATTGAAACTGCATGAATCAAGGTGCCATAGAACTAATTAACTCCGCTGGTTAACATGCTGGCTAACGCTATCGATCAATACACCCGGGTATCTCTACAGGCTAACAGAATTAACATTGACGGTTATCAACAAACAGTATGACTATTGACATTACTGATTAAAACCAATTGGCATTAAAATTGACACGTCCTTGTTACGAACGCACCGACGCGTCTTCTATAGAAGCGTTTCTGTAATTACTACGTTCTCGATGATGGTCACATAAAATACATTGTAATCTACGTCGAATAGTATTAATCATCGAGATTATAGCGTCGGTTATTTTCGAGATACCTAATTGCCAGTTTTAAGATTGATGACCAATTACCAGCCACAATGGAATCCACTTATGCCACCTTGTTTGAAACGCCTTTCATTTATAGATGGTTCAGCGAGGCTTAAGATACTTAAAAAAGTAATTTAGAGCTATAACACTTTCGTGTATTACAGTCATTAAACAGAAGATGAAATCTGATTGTTGAATTTCAACCACGATTTTATTCATGGCAAAGCTGTTAATGGTAAAGCTCTTTTCCGAGCTCATTTCACCAAAGCTTCTCATTTTTAAATCCATATAAATCGCACAAACGTTCGTTTAGGACGCATAATATGGAGGATGAAACAAAAGAAAGGCGAGGAGTTGTCGGGGCGAATTTCCTGGTCGAATTTGCTCTGAACGCCGGCTTTCAAAGGGCCGGCGCGTACGAGTAAACATTATTCCCGAGCAGGGTGGATCATTAAGCAACATTCTCGGTGGCGGTGTTCGCGAATAAAATCTTGCGCCGGGCAACGCAACGCGGCGCAACAGGTGAGAGCCAGCTCGCGATATTTCACGTTTCGGAAGTAATCTCGTGCTGAGCGGGCGATCGCGCAGCCATAAAGTGCGGGACAATGGCGGCCGAAATTAGATCTGGAAGCAGCGGTGAAAGCGTGCCTTCGCTAAAGTGAACGATTAATGAACTTTTCCATTAATCTCTCTCTTTCTCTTGTCCCCGTTTACGCGCGATCCTCCTCGCCCGGCGAGCCTGCAATTTACGTTTCGCGGAATGTCGAGTATAAGCTGCCGTGAATTAAATCTAATAATGTTATCCTCAGCTTCTGCTCGTCTTCACTGCTAACCACATTCGGTTCGTACCACGAAGCAATCCTTATCGTAAAACATCTCAAGTTGTTTTGTATTTAAAGTTCATCAGAATCACGATGTAATTTATGTAGGCAAATTAAATTCGTACAAACAGTGTTTGCAAATGCGGGCCTAATGATAGGTTTATCGCAGTTCGCATCATGTAGGTAATACCGATGTTAAGGGGACGCAATTATTAGTAATTTCGCGTTGTAAATTACGCCGATCGTCGGTTACGATTAATTTATACCAGAGGACTATTTAACATTCCAATCTTCTGCGGGATATTGAAAAAAACGTCGCGTCGTCCAGCAGGGCGAGGTTTACCCTGATGATATACATCGGCTTAATTAATTGTTTGATGTCGGTAACGTGTCCAATTTGCATGCTAATAGAATCGAGCCACGTCTTCATGTACCTTTTAATGATCTATCATTTTCATATTGCGGTAAATAAACAGTCAACGGCAAAAGGTATATTTTCATTTAGAACACTTCATTTACATTTTAACTCCTTAGCCCTTTACCATGGAAATATCCGCATTCGATTAAAATTTCCTCGGCGAGGTTTATGCATTCGCCATTAATATTTAAAGACGGTATTATAACAAGGAAGTGCAAGTTAAACAACGAAATTGTACGAAGTTCGGATTCTTTAGAACGTGAGAGGGGACTCTTTGCCGGCACTCATCGCTGCAGAAATCTGATTTCAATCGACTTTGCCGAGGCCGAAGGGCCATCGCGCCGATGCAACGATAATGCACCCTGGCTCTCTGGTCCACCGATCATTACGTTTCTTCTACACCGGCACTCTATTAAATGCCGGGCATAAAATTGTAGGTTACGGTCGAGCCATTACTCAGGGCGACCCTCTGAAGGGAACGACGAGGAATGAAAAAGAAAAAAACGAAAAGGAAAAACGACGATGAAACCTGGCCGGGATCGCTGTGAATGAAATGAGTTTCGGGCGCATTAAGGTCGCGCGAGTACCAATCCCGTTCTTCCAGTTCCAGTTCAGGTGCACGCACACGGCGAACAAAATCGGTCCACACGGGCTTGTTATAAATCGCCCAAGGCGTACCGGTCATTCAGCAAAACGTTCAAGGTCCCTCGAGTACTCGGTGCCATCGCGGTGCACGCTGCAGACCGCGCTACCAATTAGAGGGCCAGACCCCTCTTCCCCGATGACAATTACAGGGTGAACTCGAACGATTGATTATGCTCCTCATGGTAGCGAACGAAGGATTCTCCGAATTTCCTGAATTTTTTGCGCGAAATTCAATATAAAATAGAGTAGTGGTAAGATCCCTTATGAGGATGTTGAACGACATCGAGATAATATAGAGAAACCTATTACGTATTATACATTATAATTGCGTACTAAAAGCAAATATTATCATGCTAATAAGTTGATGCTTCACGGATTAAAGGGGAGATAATATTTTCTCATACAGGAGAATTATTATATGTTATAAAAACTGATAAAAGCTTGTCCTGGAAGCTACTACATTTTGCAAGCGCTTGTCCATTAGCTGTCACGTAGGAGACACGACGCTCTGAGATAAAACGCGGCTAGCCTGAAAGTATCATAAAGCCTTGCAACATTTAGCTACCGCCGTCGCCACCACCCCTGGCCAGTTCGTAACTTTTCGACTGGACAGGGCCACGGTGACACAGGGTTAACATTCATAATTAACGACACGGATTCGATTTGGGGCACGGAGCTGGGAGGGTCGAAAGGTCGAACAAAAGCTCGTGGGGTCCCACGTGAATTTACATGGCCGTCCCGAAGGTAGCCGGCCAGTGGAGTAGACGGTTCCTATCTCTTTCCCGTTGTGGACAATGGATCAGGCACGGATTAACGACGGGCAGAGGCCGCGAAGCGCATGGAAAAGGAGGCTGGAACGCGTGCGTTGATTCCGGAAGCGTAGCCCCCTGGCCACACGGCTGCGTCTAATGGACGCGACGACGCGGCCTTCCACATTACCCGGAGACAATCGCATTGTTTTTCTCACAATGCTGTCAGCCACCGCGAGAACGTGGCCAAGTCTCCGGAGCATTCTCACAGGCTGCGAAGAGAACGCACGCTGCAAATGGTCGACGCGTGTTCGAGTAATGCCTTAGCGATGATAACGTTGCGATGGATACATTTTTACTTCTTTTTTTAAGAGGCAAAGGCTTTCAGGGTTTCACTGCTCTCGAAGTTGTCTTTTCTTGCGGTTATGTTATATTCGTTAAAAAAATATCATATTCCATTGAAGATGTTAAAATTAAATTCCGTAAAAATGATAGAATTTGGTTTCGATTTTAAGGGTATAATATCTCCGCCAGAAGCTTGAGACATTTAATTAACCGTTTGAGTGCGGAAGAATTGTTTTATGTATATACTAAAAGTGCGGAATGAAATGCGTAATTATTTTTTTTTGGAAAATAATACAAATGGTTTTAGTTAACTCTAATTATTATAAAACAAGTAATTTTCAGATGAATCAGAATTTGGCATAGTGCTTTTTGTAATTATCAGTATAACGCTTGCTAAAAAAAATGAAAACAATTTTTAATTCTTCTAAAATAATAAAAAGTTTTTTACCACAAATAAATAAATAAAACATAGTGGTCAAATATAGCAGTGCCGTAGATGGTGATACAATGGAAAAGGTGATCCAATCATTTTGATATAATTTATTTTTGTATATAACAAATTTTTTTGTAAAAATTAGCTCGTATCCCTGTAAAAAAATTAAAATCGAAATCTATCTATCTTGTTACATTGGCTCATTTTTTCTACCATACCATTATCCACGGCTCTACTAAATTTTACCACTGTGTTTTATTTTAACTTTTATATAATTAAAAACCACAATTAAACGAAATTAATAATAAATTCAATAAATATAAATACAACTGTTCTCAATTAATACGAGAAGTATACTAACGAACAACGGCTGGACACGCGTCTCCGCATTCTTGGCTAGACAAGAGCAGCGCGACAGCGCTACGCCGCACTCAAACGGTTAAACATTAGGATCCATCAACTTTCAACAAATAATTGCACATCTTTTTCTACAGTTTGGCCATTTGAATGCATAGTAACAAGTCCTTTATTTCAATCCTTGTTTTAAGTAACATTAGCATAGGATAAAAAAGAAGTCGAAATCCGGTTTAGCGACATGCAAATGATCCGTGAAAACCAATAATTGATACGCGGATAATCGGTCGCCGTTTGGCAAGAGAGACAGAATAAAACTCTTTCGGAATCGTGTCACCGCTCGCATTTCGAGTTTAATCGAATCCCCGACGCGGACTCGCGATAATTGAAGGCCCCGTTTCAAAATATAAATTCGATTGATTTTTCATATGGTCCCGGCGACGCGACGCGACGCCGCCGCCGCGGTCGCGCCGATCGATCGACACGAGACAAACACGCCGGCCACCGGTCATTGTCAATCTGCATTTATTTCCAGTTCTTGCACGTACCGAAGGGGTAGGTGGAAACGAGAACATAGAAACAGCGACTCTATTCGAAATTGTTTTAGTTATCGCGCTCCACCCTTTTTCAACGTTCCACGTGGCCGCTTAAAAGTATTAACGCGCGCGCAGCCGTGAATCGGTGGAATTTTCGCGCTCACCTTCCCTCTGGCTTTTTCAGCATTCTCCCCCGGCCCTCTCTCCGCGCGCCACTTGGTTTAAATCCCAATGAACGGGGCGAGGCGCGCATCGTGTTAAACGCGTTACAAGCGCGCGTACAACTTATTAACACGTGTCGCGCCGGTTTTGTATAAATACACGGATCGTTCGACGCGGACGAGCGGGAATAAAACGTCGGGTTTGCGCGCAACGGGAAATGCGGCTACGTCGGATTTCCATCGCGAGAAAGGAGTTGATTCAGTTGAAAAGCAACGGGAGAAGTGTGAAAAACAGTACGAGTGGAGAAACGTCAGTCGTGAAAACGGAATTAGGACGCCGGGTTATAAAGAGTTTGTAACGAATTATAATAATTAAACTGTCACGAGGTGTACAACCTTTGAGAGCGGCGTTAAAATCTCGTGGCAAGCAATTAAGTTTTGAATTTCGCTAAGTAATTAGAAAATGTTTCTACGTTCTACTTGTTAAAAATAATCTCTCGTTTATCCAGCATGCTTCTTTCAAATCCCGACGTTATATACAAAAAACGTAAGTGGCTTGGAAGCTGTCAGGGAAAAGTCGCATTCTTAGCACGTCGATGTAACCTTTCATCTACACGTGTCTGACACGTTGTTATACACAGTGTTCCGGTGGCCGACGTTATTTTTTCCCGGCCGCGGCACAGTGCACCGCGGTAGTGTTTCTTTATGCCCGGGCGCCGGGCGTCATTAATGTCAAGCAGGGGTCGTCAGGATTTTTTTTCGAAACTGTGTTAAGTGATCACAATGGGGACGTGAAGTGCGCCGGTGCTCCGGGGCACAGATGTTCTAACCGGTGATTGTTTTGACTGGCTGTCCATCGACGAGCGGCTCCCGTGCCCCGGCCACGCGGTTGTCAAAAATTGAGTGCTTTCGAAAGCCTCTTGACAACGCATCGGGTTACGTAACCACGTGTCGCTAACCGCGATCAGCCCTAACCCGATTGAGCAAACAAACACTGTTGAATTTTTCTAATTGCCAACCTGACCCGGATTACCCCCGTCTCATGTCTGCGTGCGTTTGTATTCTTCGTTGAAAAACACGCGATATTAATCTGTGAGACAATGGTAAAAAAAAGTCCCTTTGTTTTTTCATCAATTGTCTATCTCTAAAAAAATATTTCAACGTGAAACATGTGGGTTAAACTTCATCGACGCTTAAACATGCGATACGACTGAACAAAAAAAGTCGATTTCTCCGCGGGAAAAAGGAATTGGAAATGTTCAATATCCGCGCTAACTGTTTCTATGATCTAGAAAAAAATCTGTTTTTCGCTTTTCATAAAAAACAGAGAGGGTAAAAGAAAAAAAAATGGGAGAGAATATGGATTCGAAGTTGCGAGAATAGATTGGTACAGACCGGGGCGTATTGAAAAAAAGAGTGTGTATCGCGGACGTTTCTTTCTCTGGGCGATTAAAAAACCTGGCTGCGTTCCCTCGGCCAACGTCGATCGGTTCCCAGCCATTTTCGCGCGTGATATTTATTTATGG
>SHCU01000246.1:103544-117359 GCA_004307685.1 Ceratina australensis | reverse complement strand
TGAGTTCAGAATAATAACAACACTACATGCATAGTTTAGAAAATTAAATTATGATATTTTAAACGAGAATAAATAAATTTTTACGATCTTTGACGAAATAATGGTTATTTATAATTAGTGCAAAACCGAACGACTTTCTGTTATTTGAACAATTCCATTGGGAAAATATATGAATTATATAATATTATATCGCATTCTTTACATTCATTTTCATATGTACACACATTAGAGTGACATGAATAATGAAACGGCTGAGGTATCAATGTCCTATAATAAAACTAGAATCTCACGCTATCCCCGAGAAGAAGCAAGTAAAACCTCCATCATTCACCAGCTATCGCCTATAAATTCAGAAGATGGTGAAGACAGCGCATCCCCTTGACTGCAGCAGCATTACCTGCAGCCCGTGTTCCGGCGGGCTTCCGTTTTTTCGTTTAAGGATGGAGTCCAGAACGCGCGTCCATAAATCCGTTCGCACCGACAGACTCTATAAATATTTGGAGGCCGGTTCCTCCGCGTACCGTCGTAGGGGTTGCAGAGACGTCTCGCCGTGATAGGAGACGCCACGGTAGGAGAACGAGCCGTAGGATGAGGAGAGGTAGTAGTAGAAGCAGCAGCAGTAGCAGCAGCAGCGAACAGCCGTGGAATATCCGAGGAAACACTCTCTAACCCTCTCGGCCCCGGGCTTAATTAAGCCGTCAGAACTAACGCGTAGCATCCGAACACGTGGCCATGTCAGATTTCGGTGTAGCCGAGTCCGAGTTCTAACGGGCGCGAGAGGAGAGGAGCCTGTTAAATCGAGAGGCATCTGTTTCCGGATTCGCAGCGCGTACCGTGCCGCTCGACTTCCTCCGTAATCGCTTAAATTTCCTCGTTTCCTACCCTTTCCCACGTTTCCTTTTTTTTTTAACTACCACCTTCTTTCCGCGTATATCTAGGTTACGAACGCGGGACCACGTTCCGGTCTCCTGTTCGGAATTAATTAAGCCGTCAGCGACAGCGCGTCAGCGAGCCCCTTGTCTCGCGAGATTACAGGTGAACCCCTGGTAAATGAGTGTGTCGAGGGAGCCGGTAGGTGGAACCGTGGTAAAAAGGTATCCTGTTTACGGCGACCGTTGAAGAGCTTTGCCAATTTGTTGCCCGCGGTGAGAACATGTTCGATGCGGTGGCTAGAAATAATTCAGATTTATTTTCCCGCACGCTCTTTTCTATTGGCTACATTTTTATTCGACGTATCAACAGTTTTTCGGATTTCAAAATAAACTTTTCTAACTTCCGATCAGGTTTTCAACTGGGTAACTCAATCAGGATTTGTTTGCATGGGAGAACAAGGGGAGCAATTTTTTTTCTTCGGGTTTGAACGGAGCCGATCGGGACATATCGCCGGTAACGGAAATTTATGCATGACCAGGCTGCGAAAAGCAGCTCTTACGCTTTATGAAATCGTCGCCAACGCGCATCCCTCCAAAACTCCTTCCGGGTGAAAAAGTTTGTCTATTACATGGTCGGCCCGGTAGAAATTTTAATCAAACTTTCAAATGAGGTTTCCGCGAGAACTCGTCGCATAAGCTATCGAAAACGTGTTACTGCCTGCGTGACACGACCGTCTTTTTTTTCTCTCAATTCCCTCGTTTCATTCTCTCTTACGCGTAACCCCGTGTCGTTGTTATAAAATTACCCGTCGGGAAATCCTGTCACGGTGTTCCGGTCCGTTCAACAATCTATTCCCGCTTGAACTGACGGAGAACAAGAAAATTCTATCAAGAATTTTTAATCATCGTACACATTGGAATAACTCCTCCCTTGTTTCACATATGGCGAGTAATTAATTAGAAAATTTGTCGGCAGGCGAGTAGCAAAATAAGCTGTCTATTGAGGTCGGCTAGTTCCAGAATTCCACGGTAAATCAAACTCAAAATTACTATTCCCTGCGGGAAATGCTAATATCCAAACGACCGCGGAACCCCGTTAATCCGGATTTTCGTGTAACCAAAACTCCACCTATATCCCAATTAATCCCCTGTAACTGATTATACAGTTTTGTTGTTTCTCGCGCGAGAATGATACGTCAAAGACGTGTCGCGAGTTAACTTCGTTGGTAACGGTCCAGGAGTGCAATGAACAGGAAATGGGAATAAATTAGAGCTGACTTATTAGGTCAATGCTTCATTTAAACTTTTCACATATTTACCTGACCAAACAATTTCTAAAATATTACTTGTAACGAATCGAGATTATTTTGCTATTCATGATAGAATCGGAGCTCATCTAATCTCTGAAATGTCTAAGCGTTAACTAACTTCGCACCCTATTCGCCACTTTGTCATCCGACTACGATGCCATTGAGACGGCAATAAACTCATCAACCGGTTCGCGTCGAGCAAATTCCGACGCGCCCTAGCCTACGCCTGAATTCTCTTTTCGCAAGTTTTCCCATTTGCCGGCGGGACGACGTCCTCGGGGACGTAATTGATGCGGAGGAGAGGAGTCGCGATGCGGTCGTGACGAAAACGCGTAACAACATCGATTGGCCACGCAGGACCAGCCACCTCTCCCTCTCGCCTGGGAACCTAACGACTTGCTTTATTAATTATTTAACCAGCCGACAACAAACGACCCGGTAATTTTTCGCTCCGCTCCGGTGAAAACGGCGAACAAGACGACTTGAAGGGAGAACGGACGCTAGACGGCAACGCGGCAACAAGGGGCGACGTACGCTGAAATTTTTATAACCGCACGGCTCGCGAGGCCACGTCGCCTTCGCGGCTACGTTTCAATCTCTACCCGTGCCGTGCTGTTCGTCGAGTAACGTTTTCGTCTCGATCGACGATGAGAGACGTTCTAAAGGCGTGATGAAGGGGTGAAAGTGTTAAGGCTCTCGATTCTTTTCATCCTGTCAGACCTTACGAATTTTCAGAGAACATATTACGGCAATAACTACGTAAAAAAATTCTCTTGAAGAATACAGATATTATCTAGACAAAAATTGAACGTCGTTTTCATTATCTAGTAAATTAAACTAAAGAACAGCATGACTTCAAATGAAAAAATTCAACTGGAAGACACGTAATTAATCATCCCGGGTGGAGATACTCAAGCGGCCAATTGAATTCGTAGAAAGAGCTACCGGTGCTCCTGTTAGCGAAGCCTTAATTCCTCGTCCCGGGAGACAGAGAGTCGAGAAAGAAATTTGAAACGTCGTCGCAAAGTCGTGCGCCAAGTCGGCCGGTTTTTCGGCGGTGCAGGTAAAAAGTTATCCGGAAGTTTCCGGCGGAACCGTCCGATTACCGCAAAATGTATTAGGGTAATTAAGACGTCCGGGACTGAGTCGCGTCGCTTGATAGTTGGTAGCTAACCGGCGCGCAGGACGGCGCGCCGGTACCGGGTAACGAAACCACGGTTGCGGTGTAATTGACTCAAAAGGAAAACGTCAGCTCGCCACTTTGTCGCCGCCGATGCGATTAACCGCGCGCGCTCCCTTCGTTCCTGAACCTACATCCCTTAGGAGTGTATTAGTTTAATCGATTAGCGGTTGAGACTTGTACTAATTGCCACGAGCTCTGCCAATTGTCTGTATTACACATAACCGTAAGAACAGACCGTGATAGCATACGAAAGAATCGATAGAAGAACAGAGTCTTTATCCTTGTAAAACTGTCTCTAAAGTAATTTGTTTTACAGGATTAACTTTCAGACTTTATCGAACATTGAAATACGATTAATCCGAGAGGGGATCATTTGATTTGCTGAAGTTTAAATTCTCTTCTTTGAGATATGAATGTACATCAAACTTTTATATGTTACTTTTACGTCAAATAATTTTCATTCATTGTGTCGAGTTAAAAATTAATTTAATATTCTTCACGACTAATGATATTATACATTTTTCATTTTCTCCCAGATTTAACTAAACTACTTGGTAAATAGTAAACGAAGAACCCTGTTCCAAGCCTGAGATGAAATAATTGATTACTGGTGTAAATAGATAATAAGACGGCCACAATTAAGTAAGTCACCTCTGGTTAATGACAAATTAACGGTACGGCTACCGGTCAGACTGCAAACTTGGACAACTCGCGACAGCAGAATCTCATTGTGCCGCAGCACCATGGTGGCTCGTGGCCGAGACACGCACAATGGGCGTCGGGACACGATAATTGCCAGGCGCGTTGCCAATTCGACGTCCTCCTGTTAATTGATTCGCCGGAGAACGCTTGTCGGTACGGTCGTTAACGAGGCTGCTTCGCTAATCGCGGATACAACGCTTTTCGGACACACAAGCGTCTCGTTCCCCGATTGGAAGTCTGACAATACGGATCAGCTGCTTCTACCTTCTTCCCATTATTGCTATGCTCAATGGATATTCGTGTAAAAATTTGTACCTGCTTTTCAATCGAATAAAATTATTATACGATTATTACAAAAATTTTATTAGTCGCGTTCAAAGTGTATTTTATTTCGATGCTATCAGTGTAACACTTGCATACAATTTTAACGTCATTGGAAGCTATTTCAAAGCGACACGGTGCACAGGAAGTTTGAAACAGAGTTAACCAGTTGGATAGCGAATAAATGAAAAAGTTAGTCACGGTAATCGGAATCGGGTGAAGTTGCGGAATTGCAGACCCGGCGATCGAATTAAACAAACGATTCATTTTTGCCACAGTCCGCTACAGTGGAAAACATTTCGCTTTTGTTGGATGGATGGAGACGGTCGCGTTGCGTGGCTTCAAGCGTGACGAAACGCGTCGACTATTTTAACGAGAACTCGCCTTATAAATCTTGCCGGGGCGCGAACTTCTCGTTAGTCCCGAGCAAATTGCGAGCCGTGCTAACTAACACCGCGAGTTCTTCGCGAAAATTTCTTCGCGAGACGGCAAATGAATGCAATTCGGATTCTTCGCGTTCTATCTGCCCGGTTTTTCGGTTCGACGCGAAAAGCGTTTAATTGGAATGAACTTGAGAGACAGGGAATTCTTTTGATGCAAAATTAAACTGCGTTCGTTATACCTGTTTTTTATTCTTCTACCCTATCATTTTACTACCCGTCGGATCGTCGAACCGGAATTAAAATTTTATTTGAAAGAGTACGCTCCAATTTGGAATTAGACTACAGTCACCGGTTTTAGCCTTTGTCCGGACCTCGGTGATTTCCTAAATTGTACGTTATTTGCGACACATGTTGATGCGCAGCCAGATTTAATTAATCAATTTTGTTTGATTGCTTTCAGGTTTTTGTTTACGTTTTAACGAGTCCGATTTCGCCAACTGTTTTTCGTTAGCCTACATTTCCGAGCCAACCTAACGAAACAATGGAAATGAAATTCTCACGCTACTGAACAGTGCGCGCTCGAAATTTTAGTACCAATCACTCGGGCAGCTCGTTTCATTCGATTTGGAATTCACCAAAATGTAATAGTGTATGCCGTGCACTGTTCCATTACCAATTTAAAAAAAGTACAAATCAACATATTTGTATTTGCATTTGCAAATGTTGATTAACTGCCCAGTATACACGTAAATATTGTGGTTACATTATTGAATGAGGTACACCTATTTAAAACGTTTTGTCATATAAAAGACTTATAAAATGCATTGCAATCGTTTCAAGAAATTATTCGGAATTCACTAAAATGTAACAATGCATGTTCGTAAAAGAAGTACAAACGTACTCATTAGAAATAAAAAAAGAACGTCCAATTGCCCGTAACGATCGAAAACCGATGCGTCTGCGAGTATAGTCTCTCGCGACGGCAATGATACCACATATTGTTAGAAAATCGGGGAATTAGATAAAGACAGGCCATGTGCTTTCTGTCAAGACGGTATCTCCCTTCGAGGAAAGTCCCCTCTTTGGGGAGGGAGGTGTCGTAAACCTAAGGGCACACTGTCGAAGGCGTCCTCATGACGGATCTTGGAAGTCAGTCTTACGCTGACGATCGTTTTGTGAAGCTCTTTTTATACGAATAAAGCAAGTCTGATTCTGATTTTAGAGGGTGTTAGTAATACGCTAATTTACCCCCCCGCTCGATCATCCTTCTTCTCTTACAATATAAAAAATCCCAAAAGAATATTTCGCTGCGTGAAATTGTTTACGAAGTAACCTGCAATAATTCCAAGAAATTAAAATCGAAACGAAGGAAGTATCAATACTATCTTTATCTCCTAGCCGACTGCTTGAAAATTCCTCCATAATCACGTTCTCCCATTACATATATCACCGCGTGATGAGCTTGAACACGGGGACGCGCGAGCATTAATCGAGCCGCGTTCCGACGAGCGTAACCTTGACTCGTCGACGGTCATAAATAATCGGTCAGCGTGTCGGTTGATAAACCAATTCGCGGCGATAACGATAACCCCTGCGCGGCGGCAGTGTCAGTTTCGACGGTAACGGTCGGTTCTCAGCTTTCGCGGGGCGAGTTAACGAGCGAAACGAGCCAGACAAATTTTCGCGCGCCACCGGCGCCCGCGCCGTAGGGTACGCGCCGCTCCGGTGGAGAAAGCGCTAGCCTCCTCGACGCGCTCCTCTCCCCGTGTCCCGGCGTTACACGGCCCGGCGAACTGACAGCGGCCAATTAATAATAACGAGAGGACGTTTCGGGATTACGAGGAAATTATCGCTTTTAACCGTGGCACCACGCGCTCTCTCTCTCTCTCTCTCTGCTCGCTCCCGCGCGGGCACATCATCGGCCCCGGTGGCCATTAATCCATACCCTTTCCTACGGTCCATTGCAATTTCGTACGGCGCGACATGCGCCCGGCTACCTCCCCCCGGCCGCTGATTTAATTAGACAAATCGCTCGCCGCCTATGCCGGAACCGTCTGCGGCCGCGGCCGAGAGTTTCGAAACTGTTCGCCCGTGAAGTTTGCCCAGGCCGTGAGCGATGGGGTGGCGCGACGCGGGCTCCCGCTCATTTCGTCGAGTACAGTTTACTGGGCCGGACTTTTTCACCGGCTTCGCCCGATGGACCACCTGATAAACTTTCTACCGGCTAACTTGATATTAGAAAATTTCTGCATAGACTTTTTTTTTTTCACATAATTTCTAACTGATTTTCGATAACATTTTTTGCAGGGTCTAAAAAAAGATCGAAGAGAAATCCTTGATAATTGAAATGAAACGGATTTAATGAAGAGAACGAGAAAATTAGCGATAATTCAGGGTAAAGCCGAAAGGATCGTAAACGATGTCCCCGCGAACGAGCCGGCGGGAGAGCCGGCCAATTGGCGGGCGTCCTCAACATTCCGGGCCAGCGCACATTTTCAAGGGCCGGTGGCAACGCGATTTCGTCGCGCGACGCGCCGCGTTCATTTCGGATCGCGCTTTTATTTGCGTACGAGGCAGAAACAAACGAACGATCGTCGGATGGGCTAGGTGAATAATTAGTGCGCTGAAAATGAAAGTCGTCCGGCGATATTTGCTGCCGGCCTGATCACTCTTCCACGGTCTCTGTCGCTCACGCGATCTCGCCGCGTCCTCACTCTCTCTCTCATCCATACGGCGACCTCTCGAGCTCACAATTTCGGTTTTATCGCGAATTCATTGGCCCCTTTTCATTGGCCGAGCGTGAATAATCTGGTTAAACGATAAACGTGGCCCGTGATCGATCGATCCGGAGATTCACGAATTTCGATGCTCGACGACCTCTCTCTCTCTCTCTCTCTCTTTCCCCTTCCGCCCGGTTCGCCCGTTTTTGAACGCCTGTTCATTATACCAACGAAATTCCGGCCGCTCGAACGAGCCGAGGATCGTTCAGTTTCGTAATCGCGTGAACCCGGTAGCTGATCGTTGCCGTACCTCCTAATCAAGTGAAACGATAATGAAACTATCTCGATAACGTTGCGCCCGTCCAACCGACCGGTCTATTTGCATGGAAAACATTTTTCGGAGGCTCGGTAACAGTCGGCCGCGCGTTCCTCGCGCGCTACCCACGCCCATTTTCAATTCAATTTTCAGTTTATGAAAATTTTAGTCCAATCTGCAACGCGGAACAATTTTCACTGTAAACAGCGCGAGAAACGAATTGCAATATATGTAGCGGTTCAATATTCCCTGGTTCCTCCTTTGAAACCTTCTGACGGAAGCTACCAACAATGGAGCGTACAACCGAGCGAGAAGATAAGAAGTATATTTTCTGCCCTAAATCGTGGCCGAGTCTTTAATCATATTATCCTGTCTCCGGGAGAGAAAACCGTCTGATGGATGGTTTTCCCGAGTTTCTCGCGTCCCCCCATGATTCTCAATTATCGATAAACTTTCTTAACGACCTCTCAGTCTATCCGAGAAACACGAAAAAAAGTTGAATAAACAGCGAAACTAATAACGAATTCCGTGATCACTGAGAAAAAATATAAAGAATTTCTTCCCTGGAATGAAAGTCAGGAGGTGGTATCTGAACATTTTTTTGCGATCAGTGAGCAGCGAAGTGCTAAGTCCAGAACGCACAAAAGCGTGCGATTGTCGATACGACTAAACTACGCCACTTTCACGTGACGTCGTTCGCGAACAAAAGGACGCCGGCACGTTTTCCCTTTCACTGTCACGACTTGTTTAATTCATCTCCCCTAGTAACATTTAACCGATCTCTAATTGAAATCGGCAGTTTCGAGCGTTTACGCGCGTCGCGAACAATGGGTTTTCGTTTCGCAACACCGCGTTCACCACTCGCGCTCGTGCGGACTCGAGACCATCTCGTTCATTGTTACGCATCATCGATCATAAGTTAGAGGCCCTCTTTTAATAGCGTGCGAGCAAAACGTTATGCTCAGGTGAACGCGAGAGCTACGTTTTCTCTCGTACCGAGTGACACTTCCGCGTGAATTTTTTAACCGCGAAACCTTGCGAACGTTTCGTCGTTAACAGAGAAATACTTCAACCGAGCATATTACGTGCGATTACTTTTCGAGAAGAGAATATAAGTTCGATGATACGAAGGAAGAAGTGAAATATCCAATTTCTCACGTTTATCATACAGGTCGTACATAACAGATGGGGGTAAGAAAAATCAGCAATTAGTCACTGCCGGTGGGAACAAGGGAACGCGTCCAGCTTCCTTTTCACGTGAAATGACTCTCATTCTCAGTCGATTTCCCGGGATCGATCGGGGTAGGAAACGGAAGATTGTAGTCGCGGCCGGGAACAATGCAAGAATTAACGACGAGAGAAGACTGGGAGCGGCTTTCCGAGCGTGCTAAATTCTCTTACTTCTTTCCCCGACGATCGGGTTTGTTTTGTCGCCTGTTCAATTACGCCGTGGTTTCAGAAGCGTTACGGTAGTTTATATAGACTATATCTGACAGAGGTAAAATGTTAATTAAAAACGAAAATTTAACGTTCATTATTAAATAAAAAGCTGATTTGAAATTATAATCAGATTTGTTTACAGATAAACATTCAAGGAGTGCCTGTAGATTCCTGAATGGATGTCTGTCCACATTCAACGGAGTTCTTGACTCTATTCAGACAGTTCTACCTGTCACCGTGTATCGTGTATCAAGGTATCTTGTTCTTCGCTCGATTACAGGATGGATGGAACATTTACATGAGACGTGATTGACGTTTCGATGGAGGCTGAGTCGGCTGCTCGATCACGCGAACGAGGATTATGCGGCGGGATCGCGATTATGTGGCGAAACCGATCTTAGCATTGTTTGAGTCCCTTGCGGCTTCACGTGTGTGCGTCGCGTGTGACGCGCCTATCGAAAGGGGCCACCTGGGCTCGTTGCATTTTTATACCGATAACAACGCGAACCGATTAGAAAACCATTTAAGTTATTTGCCTCGTTCTCGGTTTCATTATAAAGCCTATATCGATTACCTGCATACTTGTTTAACTTTACATATTATTCATAAAATGAATTGATCTAACTTTTTTTTTTCAGATTTTTATGAACTTTTAACACTAAACCTACTGTCAGATTTCACAGACAAGTATACTATATTCACATTCTTTACATTTGAATGCTAGTCAATATTGGCATTGATATTTTATTTCGACATCAAATTAAGTTATAGTTACAATTTTAGCAACATGATAAAACCATTTGTGCTTTATTTTTATCGACGAATTTAAGAAGGGTCATTTGACCCTGGTAGGTTTAGTGTTAAAATTACTCTATCATTTCTGAAAACTGTTATAGCATATTATTACTTACAGGCATGAATCTCTAGCGTCGACTCTTATCTTACATCAGTAAAAACATCTGCGACTTACCTGAAACAAATAAAGAAACAAGGTATTAAAAAAGCGGTTCTGGCCAGCGATTTCGGAACACCAGTTCATTCAGCTCGCGGGAACGCATTCGTCATCGTGAAGACGAGCCGTTCATGGCCCGCGGTGCCAAAACGGTGGATGCCTCGCAGGAAAACAAGCCCCTATTTACGCTTAGCCCAGCCGGCTGAGAGGCTCGCGCAGCTTAATTAACCGTAGCGGGCCCGATGAAGACGCTCGGCTCGCACATTCGTTATCTTTTCGAGCACCTCCCGCCCACGAAAACGAGCTTACAACTCGCCTATTGTTCCCGCGGCGCTAAACAACGGGCCGTTATCGTTATTCACGAACGACGCGACGCCGGGAATTCGCGAATCACGCCACGAAGTCCGTCGTGGTTTCACGGGTCCGACGGGATGCCGCGTGAACCCAGTTTGCGTGCTCCTGGAGCGGTTAGAGGTCAGCTGATGAATGGAACGTAGCGCCGCTGTTATTTCATAGGTTTCGAAATAATAAAGGAAAACTTATATTCATTTCAGGATTATCAGACGAGTGATAATAAATTATACGTAAAAACGATATAGTAATATAATAATTAAAATAAAATGTCAGGTAAGATTTTAATTCGGTATTTATTCGTAGTAACGTGAGAATGAATGATACGAAAATGCAGTTACAATTTTACGAACGATTCTCGTGCACGAAAGAATTGAAATATCAGCGATGATTAAAAACGAGAGCGTACAGATTTCGAGGGAAATGTTACGAAGGAGTTACTCGATAAGCAAACGAAAGTACGGCTCGGTATCGATTCGCAATCGTCAGATATTCTCTCTACGGTCGGAGAATCGACCCGGGCCCGTGCAATTAAAATTCATTTATCGACCGGCCATTACATCCGCGCTCAGCTCCCGCGCCGATCCTTTATTTTTATGCGCGTCTGAAGGGGCTCGTTACACCGACCTAACCAGTGGCAATTAATCACGAACGTTTTAACGATCCGCCGGTATCGAATCGACCCCGCCGGGCTGGACACGCCGCGTCCGATTCCCCGTTAATAATCGTCACCGAATTTTCCGCGCGCTCTTCTCATCCTTTTCCGAACTCCTACCCGCCTGTCGCTATTTCCTTTCCCCTCTCGCCGATTGTGTACAGGTAGCACGGACGGGAACGGGCTGCAGAGACACGCGCAGATAATTGTCTGTCGAAGCGTGTTTCACACGTAACCGAATCGCTGTCTTTCATACCGTAAACACGTTTCGAGCGGACGCGATGGATCCGCTTTGCGAGCGCGAGACCGCCGCTGGACGCGAGCCCGTTTACTGTCACGTCACGCGGATTACGCGCGTACGCGGTATCTACATACCAGCTACGAAGCGGATAATACGATCGTTTTGCCACACGATCGAGACACTGTTCCGCTTCATTTCAATTTTCATTATTACAGATCGTACAGGAGATACAGTGACTCGTGTTAATATTCGGACACCACAGTGTTCTATCAATTATTACCCTCTAACTCCGACCATAATTGAACTAACAAATTTTTTTATTTTTGTTTTAATAAATTATATACTCTTTTTTGCAGGGACGCCAATTTTGTTTAATTAAACTAATTTTTTTATTGTATAACAAATAATATGTTGGGAAATGTACAATTTGTATGTGGCAAAAATATTCGGACACCGAGTATTTATCCGTATTTCTTAAGTATATTTCTTCAGTTTCACTAGTGTTTACAAGCATATATTGAGCAAGGCGTAAAGCATGCTTCGAAATATCAGTTGTTATTCGAAAGTCATTGGGATCAGGAAGAAATTTTGAATATGAAACGGAAAAGCAAAAATACTTCGTTTGACATGCGTCAATTAGTTATTTTCAACCGTGAAAAAGGAAAATCTTATCGGGAAATCGGCGCTCTTTTAAATTTAAGCAAGAGTACTGTAGCAGACATTATGAAAAGGTACAATCGTGAAGATCGGATCACGTGAATTCCTCAAAAAGGACGGCCAAAGATACTCGACGATCGAGATAAACGGAATATTGTAACAAAAATAAAAAAGGATCGTGCTTTAAGCGCTCCTAAGTTAAGTACTGAATTATTTGAAGCATCAGGAAAGAAAGTTCATCCAGATACAGTACGTCGAGTGTTAAAGGAATATGGATATAATGGTACAGTAGCACGTAAAAAGCCATATATGTATAAATGAGGCAAATCGGAAGAAAAGATTAACATTTGCCAAACAATTTATTAGCAAAGAACAACCCTGGTCGAATGATGTTGTTTTTGCTGCTGAAAGTAAATTCAATATATTTGGATCTCATGGACGAAAAATGGTTTGGCGTAAGCGGAATCAGGAGCTTAATTTTAGAAATTTAAATCCAACAACTAAACATGGAGGTGGAAGTGTTTTGATGTCGGGTTGTATTTCGTCGAAAGGAGTTGAGGAGTTGGTTTTTATAGATGGAATTATGGATAAGAATAAGTATTTAGACATTAAAACAAAGACATTAAAACAAAATCTGAAAAAAAGTGTAACAGCAATTGACATTGAAGAGATATTCAAGTTTTATCAAGATCATGACCCGAAACATAAAGCCAGGATAGTTTAGAAATATCTATTGTATAATTGCCCTCACGTATTACATCCACCCCCACAATCACCGGATTTAAATCCAATTGAAAATTTATGGGATTATATGGACAGGAAGGTTCGACAATCACCAATCAGGTCGAAAGAAGAATTAAAGCATCGATTATTAGAAAAATGGAAATGTATAACGCAAAATTATTTGCAACGTATTACAATCAACATGTCAAATCGATTACAATATGTTATTAAACAGAACGGCTATCCAACAAACTATTGACATGTTAAAAGTTCACATAATATATATGTACTTTTTATGTAATATTATTGTAGAAAATTAAATGTCCGAATATTTTTGTGACGTACAAATTGTACATTTCCCAACATATTATTTGTTATACAATAAAAAAATTAGTTTAATTAAACAAAATTGACGTCCTTGCAAAAAAGAGTATATAATTTATTATAACAAAAATAAAAAAATTTGTTAGTTCAATTATGGTCGAAGTTAGAGGGTATTAATTGATAGAACACTGTGGTGTCCGAATATTAATACGAGTCACTATACGTAAATTCCGATGCAATAAACCTAAGAAACACAAGTTATATTTTTTGTATAAAAATACGATCTTTATTTAGAAAAAAGTTGATTCTGATCGTATCCTCTATTTGGTGTTTGTACCCCAGTCTGGTTACAAACGTGAGGATGCAGATGCAAGGGAAACCCGTTCGCTGCAGTTCACGGTGACATTAATTATCTAATTATATCTCGTAAGGGAGAGCACGTTTCGCGAGCGTTGTTGCGCGGGTGTTACGGCCCGCCTGTTGTTTTGACGGGCCATATATTTTTCGTCTCTTTCGGGAACGCGGCCAAGTGTTTAGGAACTTCTAAGTATAGCTCTCCTTCCCACCGTGTTTCTGTGTATTCTCGCGACGAGCGAAGAGCTATCTCCCCTCCTCGTAGATAAGTTAATTACCGACGTTCGACGCTGCGCCCAGACCAAATTTTA